>JAFBJT010110807.1:0-34063 GCA_016785325.1 Chascanopsetta lugubris | reverse complement strand
CGAGGAGTGATGAAGAGGAAGGGGGGGGGGGAAGAAGAGGAAGTGGAGGGGTGATGAAGAGGAAGTAGAGGAGTGAAGAAGAGAAAGTAGAGGAGTGAAGAAGAGCATGACGAAGAGGAGCACTTACAAAATAAAAGTGACGGGAGCTGGGCTGCTCCTTTATCTCTGAACGCTCGCTGAGTAGAAACCACCTGACTTTGAATTTAATTAAAAGGTTCAGGGTTATTGAAGCCCTGCCCTCTCCCCCTCTCCCTCCTGAAGTATAATCTTAATTTCTGGGATTAGCATTCAAATGTGACTCTGTGACATGAGTCACCTCAAAGAGCCTCGATGAGGTGGTTTTATTGGATTCCTCCTCTCAGCAACGTTATCTACATTCCTCCTCTTATCTCTCCTCGTTCCTGCTAAATGAAATCACTTTTCTCTCTGTTCGACGACATTATGGGATGGACCTCCTCACTGTGACAGGAAGGGATTGAGCAGACCAGGGCATTTCACCTCCAGCCTGCAACGATGTTCAATGAGACCCACCGAGTCCTGCATGAGCGGCACTGTTTTATGTATGAAGCTAGAAAGGATTTGCCACTTTTATTTTGAAATGCTTCTGTTTCCTGTGTGTGTGAGCCTGTCATGCTTGATGTTGACATGCGAGAAAGCACATCAGCTTCGTCTGGTAGCCTCCGTTCACAGCTCCTCGCCTTGTTTTCTTGGCTTTCAAAATAAAAGTCCTATTGTTTCAAAAAAATCCAACTTTCTCATTTTCAAATCTACGTTTTTTGTGCAGAATACGAAATTATTTTCCAGACACACATAAACTCCTATGAAACATCTTTCTGAATTGACCTTCAGAAATGACATCATCCCTTGCGATGACATCATCAGGTTCATAACAGGGACAAAAAGACTTCTTTTGTCATTGGATTAAGTAAATGTTGTTACTTTCACATCCAGTCAACATAATTAGATATATCTTAATATATAGATAAATAAATATATAATCTTAATTTCCTAACCACTGCAGAACAAGTGGCTCCTCAGATTGTTGATATCAAACCCCCAATTAGTGACTTTATTAAAACGACGCATTGAAAGAGAGAAAATCATACGTGACCTCTCAGCATGCACCTCTCTCTCTCTCTCTCTCTCTCTCTCTCTCTGTCGTGGCGTGAAGGAAACAAACATGATGAAAACAATGTTTGTTTTGAACTCGGTCTAAATCAGCTTTCAATTAAACTCGGCTAATGTGATACGCTGCCTTCGCCTTTTGTCTCTGTGACGACTCTTTATGCAAACGAGCTGCGGCGGCTGCAGCTGGAGGTTTGTCAGATCCAGTGAGGAGCACAGTCTCTCTCTCTCTCACAGTCTCTCTCTCTCACAGTCTCTCTCTCTCTCTCTCCCTCATGAGGAGAAGTAAAAACAGAAATGAGTCCGTGATAACTGTCTCGCGTGTTTGAACCACTTCAATTAAAAACTTAAAGTGCAGTCGCAGCTGCACTAAAATAAGAGTAAAGCCGACTTGAAGTGGCAGCTGATGTCTTCACTTGTAAAGTCATGAGTCAAAGTTCTCTCAAGGAGGATGCCACAGAGTTCATAATTCTGAATTAGAAAATAAACAATACATATTTGGAATGAACTTCAATTTTGGAGTTAGAACTAAAAATTCTCAATTTGACTTTACGTTTTGAGGCAGTAGTATTTATACTTTAGTATTTGCGGTTATCACAATTCTAATACATTAAAGGTAAAGTATGATTAGAATAGACTATTGTGACAATAAACAATGTGGTTGTTGTTGTTGTTGTTGATCTATGTATCTTGTTTTATTTGTCTGTCCTCTCGGTTGATGGTTGAACTGTTAGCATTTTTGCCTAAGACATATTTCCTTTGGGACAATAAAGTTGATCTTATCTTATCTTATCTCAACTCAACTCAATTTCATTTGACTTGACTTAATTTAATCTAATTTAACTCAATTCAATGTAATTGATCTAATCATGAAAACAAAGAATGATATTAAACGAATCCCTCTCAACATTAAATGTGAGTTGGTGCTCCCTGCCTGTGCTCACTCATGTTTTTGTATGGCGTTACCGTGACAACATAAGGACAGTGCTGATGGTTAGCATAATTAGCTTGTTAAAATATCATGACGCCAAGTGCCTCTGATGGAGGGACCAACTTTGACTCATGCATTTACAAACAACAAGCAGAAAATGCTGTATACTGTACCTTTAACGCAAACAAATGTGTATCTACTTTCAATAAAAGCCCACACCTCTAATACACGGGGCATAAAAAACATTAAATCATACGATAGCAAAGACTTAGCAAAAGCTTAGCAACAACGAATGTGATGTATAATGTAATAAATAAAAAAGAAAACACCTGAACACAAGGGTTGAAAAAAAATCTTTGTAGCTTCGCTCGTGTCTGCTGAAGGGCGACTCGACTGCATTTCATTAGACCCCACAACCTTCCGTGATTTATAGCTGGTAGAGCCCAGAGCTTGTTTGTTCTTGTAAAAGTGAACAAACAAGCACGTAAACAAACGCAGCGCTTAATCAATGTAGTCACAGAGCGACTCTCTGACTCCGACACCGACTCTTATTTCTCCAAGTTCCTCTGAGCAATACATCCTCCAACACCAAGTCACGATGTTCTCTGGGGACTCAAACCTCATTTGTTCCCACTTTGAGGCGCCTCTGTAGATCATCACTGAGACACAACGCCACTTTGAAACAGACGATTCCACGAATGCTAACTCATGCATGAAGCCACTAGCTGATGGACGGACGGATCATCACTGAAATTCATATTTACATTTATGACTGAATTATATGAACAAATATGTTTTAAAGGGTCATGCTGGTGTTTTTATGAGTGTATAACCACTGAAATATACAAATTGTTGTTTACATCACCCTTGAAATTAAAATTTCATAGAGCAGACACTTTTATCCAAAGTGAGGGAGGATGGAGAGGCCGGGAATTGAACTCACAACCCTCATGCATCCAAGGTGCCATGCTCCACCACTAAGCAGGTCCTCGCCATGGAAGCCGCCATGTTGCACCGCTTGTTCAATGTGGCCTGCGGAGTCGAGTACGAGCTGCACTGTTTTATACATGAAGCTCGGAATGATCAGCCTAAATATGTTTTTATTTTGAAATACTCCTGTTTCCTGTGTGTGTGATTCTGTCATGCTTGATGTTTACATGTTCCGTATTTCTGAGAATAAGGGAACTGTTTGTATTCATTTAAATGAACTCGCATTATCTATCTAAACAAAACTATGATTTTTAATATTTTAAAAATTTCAGAATTTCAAAATTGTTACGGAAATAAAGATGATATAGATAGTACCTAAATAAAGATGTTTTCAATAATTTCATGGAATAATAACAACAGGTCTTGATATAACAAAGTTTGTTTGGCCCCCAGCAACAACCTGGGTTTCTGATGTGGACCCTCTGGAACAATAATCTCCATATAGAGAGTGAATAAAGGTTCAATCCGTCCATCTGCATTTCACACACCTGCATCAGACTGACCTACATACTGTACATCTGCTCTATATGAATCCAAACAAAATGGCTCCATCTATACTGGAATAGGGTAGCTGCTTTGCTCACCGTCTGCGCTGCAAAGATGAGAGTTGAGCTGACCACCTCCTCCCTCAGCCTCTCGCCAGATCTATTATTCATTCTTTTTTTGCACTGATGCACAAACACATGAGTTTGATTCCAGCGCTTGGGACACAGCAAATACCCACACACGCCCTCTGACGATAAAACGTACGTCAGGTGAACCCTCAAACTCGCCTGCTGCTGCTGCTGCTGCTGCTGTGCATCATGAAATATAGAAACGAATGCACTTGCAGGGAAACACGGACACGGTTGTCTGGAGACAGCGGTAACCCCTGCATTAGTCATACCCTAACATTAGAGTGTTTCATCACACCTTCCTGCCTCCGTGCTCCGCCCCCTCCCCGCATCCTGCTCGCGTTCCCTGTGTGACTGAAAGTCGGTGTCGTTAGGGATCATCAATGTAAACAGCACACTTCGATTTGAGCGACTCTTGGATGTCCATCTCATGGGAGCGTTCAGCTTCTCTCTCATGGCTGTTCGATGCATCTGTGCATGAATAACAGGCTCCACTGAGAGAGATGAGACGATATCACATTATTATTAGTTGAGATCCTTGTTATTAATTAGACCATGAAACTGCAGTGTTATTTTATTCATGAATAAGGTACAGGAGAGGGGGTGGGCAATTATATTTCCACATAAGCCACATAAGAACGAACGAAAACAAACGAAACGAACGAAAGCTACTGGGTGTGGCTTTGCTTCCTCGCGTGTAAACATCAAGCATGACAGAATCACACACATTTAAAAAATAAAAGCATATTTTGGCCATTTTTTTCTAGCTTCATGCATAAAACAGTGCAGCTCGTGCAAACACTAAGGTACTTGTCACATCTCACTGGATCCTGTCACAACAAAAGATGTAAACAGAATGGATTGTTTGTTTGTTTGTTTGTTTGTTTGTGTCCAGCAGACCGGTGTAAATAATAAACAAAATTTGCATTGCAACATCACGACAGCTCACAACACCAAAAAATGTGGAAGGGCAACGCCCCCTGTGTTTCACCACAACGTCCTGACAGGGAGTGACGATTAATCTATTCTTACGTTACGTTAGTAATCATGACTTTTAAAGCGGCTGAACAATAATCTCACACAGCAACGACTGGAATCCACTGGCCCATTACAAATAAGCTGCAGGAGGGTGAATGAGTCACGCTCGCCATGCCCAACATTTGTGGCGATTATGATTCCTGCTAGCAGCGCCTGTAGCGAGGGGCAACCTCCGGTGCAGACGGATGAGGCACAAGGAAGTGAAAAAACTTGCAGTTCACAGGGTGGCCACTGGGGGCTGACTCCCATGTTAAAATGATCAACTTCAGAGGTGAATGAAACATGTTTAAAGTCTGGTACAAACTTCGGTTTTGGTCTCAGTCACTCACATGTGTTACCATGACAACTGTACGGGGGTGAATTTTTTTTCTGACTCATCTATCTTTATCATATTGATGTTTGAAATGACACATAATTAGGGGCGTGGTCTCTTGACTGACACCTGAGCCGACATGTTACGTACCGTGTATGAGGTGACGGCACCACGAGTCGACCCACAGCTCCGTGTGTGTTCCGCCTCTTTGCCCGTTTTTAAATGAACCAGGAAGTAGGAGGAAGGATTCGGCAAGATGGCGACAAGGGACACGCCCACAATTTGCCACAAAACCACTGAAATGGCTGAAACCAACGGGTGACACAGACATCTTTGTACAGTCTATGGTCTGCGCGGATCTGAATAACAGCACAGTCTGCACGAGCTGTGAAGCCATGAGACACAGTGAGGGACATTTACCAAACCCAGGACGATCGATCTGGAGTGTGATCTGTACAGCTCTGCAGAAACGGAGAGTTACGGCCAGATATTGAGTTATGAATTTGCCGTCTGACTTGAGCACAAGTCTTCTGCGCTCGGTTAGATACGACTCGTGAAAATGAAGAGTGGATCCTGGTTGAAATACGACGTGCAGCTTGGGAGGTGGCATCACGTAATTAGCGAAATCAAATCAGTTTTGATGAATTAGGATGGAAGTACTGCTCAAACTGCTCCTATCAGCACCGTCGCCTCTGAAATTGAAACTCTGTGGCTCCAAGCGCCTCCCGCCACCTTCTCCCTCCTTTAATAACATTAAGATTCTTTCTTCCGTTCGGTTTCCAGATGAGTCGGGTCACGGCAGAACATTGCATAAATGCTCCGCCTCCATCGGAGCGCTGCAGGCGTGCGTCCGGAAATAAGTCGACGCATTCCCGCCTCATCCTGAAGCTGATGGGATTTTTAAAAACTACTGAAATCAGTTCAATAAACCTTGGTAGGAGGAGTTACAATACACTGGAAGCACAAAAAGTTATAACAACACGTATGTATATATATGCAATGTGGTGTCCGTGGAGCAGGGGGCGCTAGCGTCTTATTCCCGCCCCTTGGCTCTGATATCCTTTTATCATAATGTAGTTAATATAGATATATTAAGGAAATCATTGTGACTTCCTTTTTTTACCTTACACAAAAAAATATTGTAAGGCCACATGCGACCACATGAAGTTGCAGTACCAGCATTTGGCCACCATGTGTTTTCATCTTCAAAGCTCAGTGACCTTGTCCATATAGACTTTTTAAAATAAATTCCATGAAGACGACATCGTATCAGGAAATGTGGTTGTCCACATGACAGGACTGGAAACACTGTAGTACAGCCTCCAGGCCTGTGAGTGGCGCTGTAATGCTGCCACAGAAATGTACCAAAAACAGAGAAGAAGACAGGCCGCGTGTGCAACCAACTTTTACGATGTAAACAAACACAAGAGGAAGAACGAGGTAGTGCCTCGGGTCACATTGCACTATAAGCGAAACACCCGTGTTGTTATTGTTGTTATTTGGTTCCATGGCTTCAGATCTGTTGCTGCTGTGTGTTTAGGCTGGTACATGGTTTTAAAGAGGCGGCAGTGAGATGGAGCCATTGAAGATGTCAGGACCATTAAACATCATCAGACTGAACACGAGCACCAATCTACTCACTGCTGCGTCTCCGAGGCCCCGTGTTCACATCCACACATGTGCTCCGTCTGGGGACATGCAACATCACCTCGCTCCAATATGGACGTCTCATAGAACATTTTGTTTTACTGCATATATGTAGTGGTTAGTGTTGGGCATGCTACTTTAAAAAAGTAACTAAATTAGTAACTGAGATTATAAAAGTGACTGGAGGGAAAGTAACTATGGTGTTACTTATTTCAGTGTTCAAATATGTCACAGAATTTGGCCCTGCCCCCTTAAATGGAACTTAAAATTCCACTGAATTTTTTATAATTTATCGTCAAAATGAATATTAAATATGTTTGATCCACACTATGTTTACAATCTACAACGTTTTACCCTTACAAGTGAAAAGTCATGTTTCTACTTCCTGTGTAAAAACTACCTTCACATTGTCTGAGCTCAGTGTTGTTGCGAGGACCCACCCACCTCTGCCTCCAATTGGCTCACCATGCAATTTTGCTCTACCTCAGCCAATATTTACATGACTTATACAGTTGACTCCGCCCCCTCATCAAAGGAAAGAGAAACATAGCAGCAGGATTCGACCCTCTGGCCCGCGGGCCATATGTTTAACATCCCTGATGTAAATTCTCTGTGAGCATTTTACACCTTTAAGAAAACCTCATTTTGAATGTTGTCTATATCTGCCATGTTGCACTGATGGTTTAACATGGTTCTCAGAAATGAAACAATTCAAATAGACTGGCATGAATACATATGTGTAGTGGTATCGCACAAAAGAAAAACCTTGACTTTCAGGTTCACATCCTAGTTAATTTTTTTGCTGACGTAAACGTTTATACAACCGTGCCGCTCTCCTCATCCTCCATATATGGTCATGTGAAACCACAGTCAGGGCCACGCTGCTTAATGGGTCGGAGAGAAAATACAACTGTAACATTTGGACCAATGGTGGCGGATCACTAATGTCTTTCTCTGTTTCCTTTATTAGGAGTCCATAGACAGGACACGTTCCTCATGTAAATATACATTAATGGGCTCATTTAAGGGCAATGGAAGGAAATAATACATATAGGTGATTATAAATACATGAAAACGTCAGGATGCCATTTTTTTGTAATGAGTGACAAAAATGACCGAAATCTTACACACTGCACCTTTAAAGCTAAAAAGAAGATTTTGATTATTTTGTGTCATTAAATGGTAATAGGGGAAAATGCAGGTGATTATAAATTCATAAATGCGTTATTGTGTAATTGTTCTGCAGTCATTTTCTTCTACCAGTAGAAGTGAGAAAACTGGCTGAAATCGTACACACTGCACGTTTCAAACCAATTTCACGATGCAGTCACATCACAACACAACATCCAGTCTGTAACATTTAGAATCCATATTCTGTGAGTGCGCTGGCAGTACACAGCAATTCAATTATACACTTATAATAAAGGTGATAGGGTTATTCAAGCGCTCGCATGTCTTCACAGGACTTGTTTTCTCCCTCTCTCTCTCTCTCTCTCTCTCTCTATCTCTCCATCCTTGTATTCATTCTGCCTTGCTGCAGATCTGGAACAGCATTATAACCTTGCTGTAAGACTCCTCTCTTCTCACTTCCTCTGCCTCGTGCGCCGCCGCAATCAGCATCACATTCACTAACAGAGCTGCCGTAATGAAGCTGATGATACACTAATAACGGCAATGTCGCAACATGTGGAATGTGAAACATGGAGGAAAGTGTGATTGACCCCCTGGTGCTCCCATCACCAAAATAACAAACATCTAAAAGAGTGTGCTGACACTCACTGTGTTGAACTCCCTCGTCTGCCTCGCCACGGCCTTCTCACACCAACATGGACGCCCCGGAGGACGGAGCACAGACCCCCCCCCACTCCCCCATCCCCCGAGTGCTGAGGGGTCAGACACAGTGCCATTTGTCTTGTGTTACACTGAAGAGCACAGCGAGGGTCAGAGAGCTGCCTGGTGAGACATTCACTCCTTTTTCATTTTCATATCTGCTGCACTGTTTGTTGTTTGTCTGGTTATTTCCTGTTTGGATACAAGGTCTGGATCGAAGTCTGGCCCCTCCCCTTTATGGCACACTACATCCTAACACTGCAATAACTGTGTTGTTTTTATTTATTGTTTTGGTAAACACCAGTTTAAGATGTTCTAAACAACATGTTATTACACTGTGGTACCATGGCAATGACAATAAAGTATTGAATTGAATTGATTTGATTTCATACCTCCATATTAAAGGTGCAGTGTGTATGATTTAGAGACATAGTATTGTGGCTATACAATGGCATCCTTTAGCTCTCATTATAAAATATTTACTTTGTCCTCTCCTGATTCTGGTGATGCAACATGAGGTCATTTACATATAAAAGCCATATTGTTATGAATGTGTGGTGTATTTTCTCAATTGTTCGTGAGATGTAATTGTCCCCCCCTCAGAGACAGGGGGTGCTGTGGAGCTAAATTCCGCCTATGGCCGTCAATAAACAGATGCGTTAGCTAAAATATTATTTTTCCATTATTCTCGAGAGCTTTGATCATTAAAATAGTTTAATTTATGTATTGTTTAAACTTAAAAATATTCACTTTCAGTCCTTATAGTGGCACGAACTGGTGTGTTCAGAACTGGAAAGTGGCCAAAGGCACATTCCCATTTTATGTTGCCGTATAGCGGGGGTGTCATAAGGCCCGCAGGTCTTAGTTTTGTTTATTGGCCGCCAGACAGTCCAATCGAACCCGCGGGAAGATTTTGCAAAGTGTTAAAATCAAAATGTTGAGATGTTAGTTAATTGACCTGCGTTTACCATGCCATGGTAAATGAGTTTGGCCAGTTACTTCATGATGGCATTTGATGAATAAAAATTGAAACAATTTCATGTAAATCTTACACAATGTACCTTTAAAGGAAAAACCCAAACCAACGACCCTTTAATGTGTTTATCAAAAGTGAACGAGCAGGAAATGAAATGATAGATTTGAAATTACAGCAAATCAAAGTGCGAGGTGATTATGTTGACGTAATGTTTGTACTGTTGTTTCCATCAAAGTGTCACAGAGACTGTGCTGAATTTGGATGTAACAGGATTTGAATCAGACATCATGGAGGTGATGAAGGAGCCAATGATCATTAGGCAAATGATCACTTTAAAGCAGGCTATTAAAGTATCCTCTTTGTTTACCACACCGTAAACATTGAGACCCACTAGAGGGAAGAGTGTGTTTATGGAAAACAAGGTGAAGGAATACATTTAAATTGAATAAAAAAACATGATTAAAGGTCTAACAGTGGAATGTTTTCAATTAGATTAGATATCAAAGAAATAGAATATATAACAATATAATGCATTATTCTTTATACTTCACTTGAGATTTGACCTAAAGTATTTACATCTGGAGCTATTCCTCTCAATGGAACTGACCGTTGCATCACTCTTTTGAGTTTTAATGAGAACTCAAAGTGACGAGAGCATCTACAATGCGCTTCTTCACCTCTAGATGCCACTACATTCTAAAACAGTGATACATAATTATAGGTTTCCTTTTCCATCACTGCTGTGAGAGGAATAAAAACATCAGTATTTTAAAAATCAGACATGGAAACAGATTAAAAATGCCCAGCAATGGATTTGATTTAGGCAGAAATGACATTAAATCCACTTTAATGAAAACACAACAACAACACTTTGCACTGATGACTCACTGATTGAATGGTCGCAGGACTAATCACAGACTTCTGTGATTGTGTGACATCTAATCCTGTTAGATTTCGACTCCACATCTTATTTGATTTAAAGGTGCGTTGATTTGGTCATTTCTGTCACTTCCAATAAATATTACAAAACATTTACACATTAACATTTTCATGAATTTATAATCCCCTAAATGTTTTTTGTTTTTTCATGACCCTTAAATGAGCCCATTAATGAATACTCACATGAGGAGGGGGTCCTCTCTTTAGGGGCCGCCATGTTTTTACAACACTAAAAGTGGATGCACTCAACATCTTTTGAGTTTTCATGCCAACTGAAGTCTACCACAGGTTCTCCTGCATGTTCAGAAGGGTGAGGGTGAGGTGATGAATACAACAAGCAACTTCACCTCTAGATGTCACCAAATGTTACATACTGCACCTTTAAAGAGAGCGAATCTGTGTGTCACAGCCGCTGCTCTTCACCATACATGCTATATAGTGTGTGTTTAGGATGAGCAGAGTGAGACATTGCAGCAGGGTAGGTGGCCTAAAAATAGACATAGCCCAGGGTCCACTGAAAGTCTTTGAATATAGCCTTGACACACACACACACACACACACACACACACACACACACACACACACAGATGAACAGGGATTATTGAATAATACAGAATATCTCACATTCCAATCACTGTCCATTGTACCTGCACTTCACTCTGCATCGTCGGTACCACTTGTAAAATCCTAAGTGTGGCCATGTCGCAGTAAATTACATTTCCTGCTCTGAAGCACACGCACAGAAACATCCCATTGTTACATCTAGTAACATCTACAAAACGCCGCGATTGGAAATGTATCAGAGGCCCCTCTCTTTGAAGTGTTTCCTGTTCCATGGGCCCGTGTGATGACGGGCGTCTGCGCCTGCCTGCTCTGAAATGATAGGGCTCTAATAGTGCAGCACTAACTCATCCCATTTCGGATCCTTGGCAAAACTGCTGCGTTGGAGGAGACCCCACAAATCTACCGGGGACCTACTTTTTATTTATTTATCTATTTTAAAGGTGCAGTGTGTAAGATTTGGGCCATTTTCATCACTTCTAAAAATACTGCAAAAACAAACACAGAAGCATAGATTCAAACATCTTTTGAGTTTGAATGACAACTGAAGTCGACCACAGGTTCTCCTGCATGTTCAGAAGGGTGAGGGTGAGGTGATGGATACAACATACAACTTTACCACTAGATGTCACCAAATCTTACACACTGCACCTTTAAGTTTGACTTAAAAATGATCATTTGAGATGCGTAAGAGGCTGATGTGTGAGCTCTGAAGGGTTTGATGCCGATGGGTCAAACACGTCACATCCACGTGATTGATGTGTCTGTGTTCATATAATCAGTCGGCGCCTCCACTAAACATAGGACAGTGTGTAAATCACAGAGTGTAAAAACAGATCAGGCTCCTCCCACTGAGCAGAGAGAGAGGAGAAGAAGAAGAAGATGTATACCTGTGATTCATCACAAAAGGCTTTGTGATGATGAGGCATCTTCAGAAGTGAAACGGGTGAATGGGCCCGATCCACTGCTGATACTCATGGAGTGATAAAGGGATTAAAGGTGCATTGTGTAAGATTTGGTGACCTCTTGAGTGGAAGGTGCATGTTGTATCCGTCACCTCACCCCCTCCTTCTGAACATGAAAGAGAAACTATGGTCGACTTCAGTTGTCATCAAAACTCAAAGTACGTTTAGTATGTCCACTCGGGGCTACTGTGCAAAACATGGCAGCCCCCGTAGAGAGGTGTGTAAATACAAATGAATGGGCTCCTTTAAGGTTCACAGAGAAAACGTAAAACATTTAGGTGACTGATTCACGAGAATGCCGATATAAAATGATCTTGAGATATTTTTAGAAGTGACAAAAACGACCGAAATCGTACACACTCCACCTTTAAGGATGCACAGGGGCTGCGCCACACACGCACACGCACACACACGCGCACACACACACACACACACACACACACACACAGCTGGTGGGGGGAGCCACTGAGTCACTTCCATATCTCTCCAACGCAGAAACAAACACACGTAATCAGCGATTATTATTCATGACCCCTGACACCGGAGGGAGGTGGCGTCTTACCATGGCCGCCCCGGGTGAGAAAGGGCATCCTGTTGATGGCGATGGGCACGGTGCCGTGCTTATTGTGGAAGTGGTGGACGTGGTGCGTGGTGCTGAGGCTGGAGGACACGCGCGCCGTTCCCGTCTGGATGGGCAGCAGGGTGAGCAGGGTGAACCACAGCACCACCTTGGAGCAGTAGCTCAGGCCCATGCCGATGCTGAGGTGGGACCCGAGCGCGGGGGAGGCGGCGGCGGCGAGGGGTCGAGCCATGAACATTAGATCCACGTGGGCCCGGGACATGGGCCAAGCTTTGGCCCCTGAGAGCTCGAGGTGCAGAGGCATCTCAGAGGTAGTCGGGGCCCATGGTTTCCATAGTGTTTTCGGACGGCGAAGTATCCTTTGGACGTGTCTTTACAAACAATAGATCTGCAGGACGTGGAGGAGGAACCTATTCTCCAGCGCCGGACCGGAACCCGTTCCACATCACATCCCTCATAAAGTGCGTCCAGAGCCGCGGAGGAGATACACATCCGACGGGAATCCGGCGTTCATTTCAGAGAGGAGGCGGCGGCGGCGTTACAACGTGTGAGAGGAATTCTGATCAGAGTCTCCATCATCGCCCACAGGTAGAGCTCGGGGACGGCACAAGAAGAAGAAGAAGAAGAAGCAGAAGAAGAAGAAGAAGAAGAAGAAGGAGAAGAAGGAGAAGAAGGAGAAGGAGAAGGAGAAGGAGGAGGAGTGAGCCCCTCCACCGCCGCAGCAGAAGAAGACATCATCACACGTCACGTTCAGCGAGCAGCAAATAAAGAAAAAAAAGAAATTCAAAAATAAAATAAATAAAATACGCAGGAGGGAAGATGTGGAGCAGAGCGGTGATGCTGGAGCTTTTGTTGCCCCTTGAGGCAGAGAAGAGAGAGAGAGGGGGAGAGAGAGAGAGAGAGAGAGAGAGAGAGAGAGAGAGAGAGAGAGAGAGAGAGAGAGAGAGAGAGAGAGAGAGAGAGAGAGAGCAGTATCTGCAGCAGCAGCGCGGTAAAGAGGAGAAAATCCAGAGCAATAAATAAATAAAAGAATGATCTCTCGCTCGTCCCGGGTTCTCTCTCGTGGATGCAGCACAATCCTGGATCCCAGCGCCTGACTTCAAAGCGCCGCCGCCGCCGCCGCCGCCGCCATCCTCCACCTGCTCATGCAGTAAAACACTGCCACTGCTGCATTCCCCTCACTGCTGCTCCTTTCCCCCCCTTCCCTTCCTCCCCTCCCTCCTCCCTTCGCCTCCTCTTGATCCTTCCTTCCTTCCTTCCCTTTATCCTCTCCTCTCCTGCATCCTCCCGTCCAGATCCGCCGTGGCGCCTCGGACCGAACGCGGTGAACGTGACAGCTGTCTCTGGAGGAGGAGGAGGAGGAGGAGGGGGAAGAGGAGGAGGAGGGCAGGTGATTCTCGCTCTGCTGCAGCAGAGAGGAAGAGTACAAAAAAAGATGCTGATAGAGAACGGGAGCGTCGTTTCAGGATAGGCGGAATTCCAGAAGAGGAAAAAAGAGGAGGAGGAGAAGAAGAAGAAGAAGAAAAAGAAGAAGAAGAAGAAGAAGAGGAAGATAACCTTGGCTCGGAGGAGGTGTGGTCTAATGAACGCGAGATAAAGGTCTTCTTCAGAGGCGTGAGGCTGTGATCCAGCGAGTGTGTGTTTGTGTGTGCGTCTGAGAAAGAGGGAGCAGATGAGGGAGGGGGTGCTTGAGCGATTGCAGGAGAGAGAGAGAGAGAGAGAGAGAGAGAGAGAGAGAGAGAGAGAGAGAGAGAAGAGGGGGGGGGTGGGGGAGAGAGTGAAGGAGAGAGAGAGAGAGAGAGAGAGAGAGAGAGAGAGAGAGAGAGAGAGAGAGGACGAGGAAAGAGAGAAAATGGGCTGAGTGGAAAAAAAAACATGCTACATATTCTGGGCACATCACGGGTTTGCAGGGTCCTGGCAGCGACATGCAGGAATCATACTGCAGAGGGGGCGGAGCCTATAGTGGAGCCGAGCCGAGCCGAGACAGAACCGACATGAGCGCGAACGACCCGTCACCCTCATATCACACAGCTCGCTAACTCGGGAATAGGACGCCATGTTTACATTTATGTGGATCCCGCATTATGTGAACATGCATCGTTCACAGGTATCAGCTGCAACAAGCCACTCCCCCACTAGGTGTCACTACAGCCTACAGAGCCAGTCTTTAAAAAAGCAAACAGATGATGGATAAGTTTCACATCATGGACACAGACAGTGTACTAGGTTGCATAATATTGGTATGTTCTTCTGTATTAGTTTTATGGAGTCAGTGCTACATGTCTTTATTTACATTTTAAATGGTCATAATATCTAATAAATTAATAATGATTTATATAATTATTATATAACTCACATAATCATTGTCTGTCCATCTGTCTGTATGTTAGTGTTATTTACCTCACGCATGTCATTTTCATTCCGGTCTGTTTATGTTGTTGTTTGTGTTTGTTTGTAAACACAATGACATACACACTACTGAACCCATGTCCACAATAGTTGGTGGGATAATGGGACATGAACCAACAACCAACTGTACAAATTGATACACTTCCCCATAAAACAGCAGACGCAGGAGCTACTGGATTAAGGTAAAATCATATGTTTTTGTCCCTTGCAGGAAATAGGATGTCATATGTACATGTTGTGGAATGTAGTGGAATGAGGTGTCAGCTGCAACAAGCCACTCCCCCACTAGGTGTCACTGCAGCCTACACCAAACAGATGCTAGAGAAGTTTCATATCACAACATATGGATGCAGATCGGTTGCGAATATATATATATGCACTTCTGTATTTGTCTCATGGAGTCAGTGTATATGCCTTTATTTTTCATCTTAAAGGTGCAGTGTGGAAGATTTGGTGACCTCTAGAGGAGAAGTTGCATGCTGTATCCATCACCTCACCCTCACCCTTCCCATCATGCAGGAGAACCTATGGTAGACTTCAGTTGTCATTCAAACCCAAAAGATGTTTAGTATGTCCACTCTGGGCTACTCTAAAAACACGGCGACCCACTCCTCATGTAAAGATACATCAATGGGCTCATTTAAGGGTAAGGGATGGGAATAAGGGAATAATACATTTAGGTGATTATAGATTCATGCAAATGTCAGTGTATAATAACATTGTAACATTTTTAAAAGTGACAAAAATGACCAAAATCTTACACCCTGCACCTTTAAAAGGTAATATATAATTCATATAATCATTTTCTCTCCATCTGTCTATGTGTGTTTGTTTGTGTGAGTCATTTTCATTCCAGTGTGTTTATGCTGTTGTTGTTTGTTTGTAAATATAATGACATGCAAACTACTGAACCTATGTCCACAAAAGTTGGTGGGATAATGGGACATGAACCAACGATCAACCATACAAATTTATACAATTCCACATCAATCAACACAATCAACAGCCGGTGCCGGATCTTCAACAAATACAAGCAGATCCTGTAAAAGTCAGGATATAGTGGATTAAGGTAAAGTCATATGTTGCACCTCGGGAATAGGATGCCATGTTTACATGTTTATTTGCATATTTACATGTTGCATTACATCTTTGCTGTTTCAACTCTGCACATCCTTTCCCTCCAATCCTGGTGCTCTCACCTCATATCTGTGTACAAGTCACCTCCTCTGTTCTCAGGCTGCTCCACCATGTACAACCTACACCTCTGCTCCAGCACTGATATGAGTTCAAAGCCGTCCTGACACTTCTTGCACGTCCAAACGTGATGGGAAGGTGAATCTGAATGTACTGACACGCACAGGAGGATGTCTTCAGAAAAGTGGTGGGGGGGGAGGGGAAGAGAGAGAGAGAGACTGCAGGGGAGGAAGAAGATCGACTGCATCTGTATCAGCTGAATCACGGTCGATAGAGATATCAGCTGGGATTGCAGAGTCGGTTGAGAGGACACGCATGGAAACGGGGGGTGGAGGCGACCCGTGCAGCGCCACCTCTCTTAGTGACAGCGAGCCGACGCAAGCCATTACTCAAGCAGTGGAGGGGGGCAGGGGGCGTGTTTGTGAGGGAACGAGGAGGGAAGAACACAGGAGGGCCAAGTGCAAACCACTAAGAAATACACACACACACACACACACACACACACACACACACACACACACACACACACACACACACACACACACACTCCCCCTAGTGTCCCGGCATAGTAATTGCATGTCAATCATTTTTCAAATCATCCGGCGGGCCGGATTGGACCCATTGGTGGGCTGATTCCAGCCCGCTGATCATATGTTTGACAACCCTGCTCTAAACTGAGCCCTTATACTAATTATTAATATCATCTGTGTATAGAGCAAAAATGTTCCATTGTTTCCATGACAACGGGCAAATACATCATACATACATCCACAAAGCGCCACCATGTTTCTACAGGAGCCCAGATTGGACATGTATAAAACACCTGTAATCCGAAGGGAAGGGTGAGGTGAGAGGTATCACCTGCAACAAGCCACTCCACCACTAGGTGTCACTACAGCCTACAGAGTCAGACAATCAATTTTGCATAATATAAACATGCATGTACTAACAGTTTGCATATTTTGGAATATTGCATATATTTACATTTTGAATAGTAATAAATCATTTACATAATAACTATGTATCCATCAGTCTGTGTGTGTTTGTGTTATTCACCCGTGGGAAGTTTTTTCCCCCTGTTGTGTTTTTGTTTGTTTGTGAACACAATAACACACAAACTACTGAACTCATGTCCACAAATATTGGTTGAGTAATGGGACATGAACCAACGACCAACCATACAAATTTATACAGATCTACTTAAAACAGCAGACGCAAGAGCTTTAATTCATTTTCTTGAATGAACAGGTACGTCATGTGTTTCTGTCCCTTGCAGGCACCACAGATTGGATGGGTTCTTAATCTGACTCATGCATATTGGATTTAGGTGCATATGTTAATTAATTCCACAAATTGCTTTCAACCATTCATTATACAGGATATAGATCTTATCCTCTGAGGGCAGCATGGGGAGCTTTCAGCCAATCCCAGCCTCCTTTGGCAAAGAGGTTGGGTCCACCTCGGACCAATCAGAGACCACTTTGCTCGATAAACAATTAATCCTGCACATGTTTCAACTACCAAATGAATCCAATCTGCATGTGTTTGGAGCCACTCACACACAAAGAAAGACCTGACCTCGAACCAGCAATCTTTCGAGGCGTCGCTGCTTCACTGCTTCTTTTGAATGAACAAATATCATTAAAAAAAACATTATACATGGTAGAATATCATTTTCTAAAGATCTAAATTCGATTGAGTTAGATAACCAAAACAATTATATAGATATTTTTACAAATGTATAATCACCCCAATGCATGACTTGCTTTTTACATAACTCTAAAATCAGCCCTTTGATATATATTTACACCAAGAGCGGGTCCACCCTATGGGGGCGGCCATGTTTTTACAGTGGTAAAAGTGAACACACTAAACAGCTTTTGAGTTTTAATGACAGTTGAAGTCTACCATAGGTTCTCCTACATGCTCAGCAGGGTGAGGGTGAGGTGATGGACACAACATGCGACTTCACCTCTAGATTGCACCACATCTTCCACACTGCACCTTTAAAATGCAGTTTCTCTTCCTATCACTGTGAGGGCCGGCTGCGCGAGGGGTGATGATTTATGAGCAGTGACTTGGTGTGTCAGCCTCTCTGGCACGAGAGCATCGTTGCCGCGGCAGCCGGGTATCTCTGAATATCTCTGGATATCTCGGTTTAAGAATGAGGGCGGAGCATTAATCAGCTGACGTGCTGGAGGGCTGCTCTACATGGTGGAAGCTGCTCTATCTGGACCTGCAGGAGGAGGGGGGGTTACTTGAGGGGATAACCTTGCGTTGTCATTGAATAAGTTGAATAAGACTCCGCATAGAGCGCACATCTGATTTACATCTGATGTAAAGACACGTATGTGATCGTGTGCTTTAATTCCTCTATCTCCGCACTTTCCCGCAGGCTATTTGAAACCTTTCTCTCCACTTATAGAAGAGTTTGGCAAATGCCTAGGAATTTACATAATCACATTATTGGTGCCTATACGGAACAAACATACAGTAAAGCCGACCGACCAACTCTAAACCGATGACGCCCGGATTCCAACACAAGATGCAAACTTGCCAATGACGTGATGCGAGGGGACGTGCACGGCGCCTTAAAGACGCAAGGAAGCTAAATGTGTGCTGTTTGTTCTCGGGCACCTTGAAAGGCATGACTGGTTTAAACTCCATTGTTTACAGGAAATATGTGTTTGATGGTGTGTGGCAAAAAAAAAAAAAAATGTAATCCACTTTGCAATGTTGTACCATTGTGTGAACTGCGCGCACATTTCGCTCATGATAACGTTGTGTGTGCCTGCGCATGTGAGAGTATTCAACAATGGCCTGAGAATTCCAACAAACTCCTGTGCGGCCGATGGCAATCGCATTTCTTTTCCCTCCTCGGAGTCTTTAGTTCCCGAGTTCCTCGACGGTCTGAGGTTTGGTTTGCAGCACAGAGAGAGTTGAGAAGCGGGTCAATGTTTGCTCAGGATGTGCATTATCTAACCCAATTGACTTAATCCGCCAAAGCGGAAATGTGGAAATATGAGCCCTCCTCGCCGCCCCCGCACTGTCCCTCGCAGCTCTGCAGAGGCAGACGCTGGAGCAATAGGTAAGCGGGCGGGCCGGGGGGGAAAACAGTTGGTAAACAAAACCAAAAAAAAATAAATAAATAAATAAATGTCACTGCGGCGGCCAAAATACACCTGATGGAAAGCCGGGAATTGGTTGTGCCGGCTGGGTCACGGTCGGTGGGGTCAGAGGCACAGATGAGTGGGTTCGGGAGGCGGCCATGTCTGACATTTTTCATCAGACGAGTCGGCCAGACTCCAAAAGAACGAAATAAATAAATAAATAAAAGCCACAGCAAGAGACAAAAGGACGCAGGTGTAGTCTGCAGGCTCCACCAGCTCCGCAAAACAAAAATATTCTACGAACTGTGGAATCGTTTTGGAAGCGATGACCTCGTCCCGTGAGCGCGACTCCTCATGAATCCGTCTTTGAGTTGAGTTTTTTATAAATGCGACGGAGGCTTTAGTGGCTGATTATGAGACTCTACCACACTGACCCTGTGTGCAGCTCTCGCGGCTGATACTGAAACAAGATATGCTCTTATTTTCTGTTACGTAACAGAAGCAGATCCCAAGGACGGGATATCAAACAACTTCAGCTCCAAAAATAAATGTGAGCGTGGTCACGTCAGACTTCCTCGTTGGGATTTATGCTAATGAGGCATTGCACGCTCCTAAATACCCCCAAACCGTCAAATCATTTATTTGATCGACTTATATCTCGAGTCCCTTTCAAACCTCTTGATGTGTATATTTATACATAATCCATTCTCCATTGAATTCAATGAGTATTTGGTGACGTGACCACGATTCAGCAGAATAAGAAAACTTAGGTAAAGTCACCAGAGAACCACTCCTCCTGCTCAGTGACGACCATGGTGTACAAATACACAACGGGTATAGAATCGAACCACCGACCCCTTTTTCCACAGAGGACGGCCACGCTAATGCCCAAATCGGTCGGCCAGAATGCCACACGATGGCGTGCTTTCGAAGTTTCGACCAACGTCTCTCGCACGGTGGCTTGGCCCACCCTCCGAAATCAGAGCTCTGGCTCCCGGCGGTCGTCCTGGCGGTGGAGTCCCCGGTTTGCTCAAAAGTGACGCCAGCGCCCCCTGGCTCACTGCGCAGCCTGCTTCCTCCACTCTGTCTGCCGCTGCCGTGTCACCTGTTCATCACCTGAGCTCCTATATACCTCCCCCCCCCCCCCCCCCCCCCCCCCCCCCCNGGGCCCCTTAAAACCCCCCCCCCCCCCCCCCCCCCCCCAACCGCTGCCTCCCCATCATGTCCATACATTGCAGCGTTTGGACTCCTCTCTCGCTCCCTTTGAAGGAAAACATCAGAGCGATTGCGGAGCCCGGGTGCCGCTTGCTGCCGCGCCCCCGGAAACAATCGAGGCAGAGTCTGCGAACGTGTCAAATTAATAAGGGGCGCGGAGAAAAGCAAACCACCCACTCGCTCGCTTCCTCACGCGCAAAACACACAGTGGCGCGTACACACCCGCTCGCAGCTCGCACTCGCCGTGGGTCTTTAATCGCAGGAACCCGGAGAGACGACGGCCAGGAGCTGTGCTGCAGCGACTGGGACTCGGTGGACGGGGAAAATCGAAAAGGGGACTTTACCGTCAACACATGATCGCGAGGAAGCTTTGAATTATTGATATCGAAAAGCGCCGCACGCCACATGAGCACACACATTAGAAAGCTGTGAATCGGAGACTGTTGCCGCTCTCACACACACACTCACACACACACACACACACACGCACATTGGAAAAACATGTGGCTACTGTGTTGTCACTCAGACATGCAGACTCTCAGACTATTGATCGTTGATGGAGTAGCTGAGTGAATTCTCTAATCCATCACTGACATGAAGTGGAACATGTCGGGAACATGCGCCTCCTGCTGTGCGTTGTCTTTTCGACTCTCATGTGGAGCATGGACCGTCCTCGTCAGTGGAAGTGTCTGTAAATATTCATTTTCAGCAGCAAGGTTTTTTTATTTTATGTTATTTTTATTTTTAAAAATTTTTTTTAAAGGTGCAGTGTGTACGATTTTGGTGATTTTTGTCACATCTAGAAATATTACAAAACAATGACATACGGACATGGTTCTGAATTTATAATCCCCTAAATATTTTATCTTTTTTCCATTGCCCTTAAATGAGCCCATTAATGTATATTTACACGAGGAGCGGGTCCTCTCCACGGGGGCCACCATGTTTTTACAGTAGCCCAGAGTGGACATACTCAACACCTATTGAGGTTTAACAACAACAGAAGTCGACCGTGGGTTCTCCTGCACGCTCAGCAGGGTGAGGGTGAGGTGATGGATGCAACACGCAATCTCACCACTTAGTGTCAGCAAATCTTACACACTGCACCTTTAGGTTGATCACTACAGACAAAATGCAGTATAGCCTTTCCACGAGGGAGCGTCCCGATCACAGATCTGGACAGAACATGGCTGATGACACTAAAGGGCTCAAACACACGGTTTCCCTCCACTCTTTCTTCATCCGTCCTTCACCGCTCGCCGGACTCGATCGCGCTCGGACAAGCTGCATCGCGAGGATCCAACGTCGCTCTACTATCGAAAAAGGGTTCTCGTCGGCTACGTTTACGACTTTGTACGGCATCTTTCTGCGCAACGTTTGTTTTCTTCCCACCACTTACACGGAGCCTGTCTACTTATGCACACCGAGACAGGGGAGACGCGGCGGTGTTTGTTGTCCAGTGACGCTCTGAGATCTGTTTCCAAAAAAGGGTCCACGCCAGGCTCCTCTACGATGTGCTTTACATGTATGATTTCTGTGTTGGATATTCCTGCTGTTAGCATCACGGGACGGGAATCAATCACGGCGGATGTGAAACGCGCTCTGGTTGCTGACCTCCGGCCCAGAGCCGCAGTCATTACCTTGGAAGAATCAATAAGCTATTTGCGATATGACTACTATTCATTAGCGAGCATATCCTTTTATAGAACAACCCATTGATTAACTCATTTTGGGTGTTAATCACGCATTACATGCAAAGTTATATGAGATCCGATTTTCTATTTTTGATGTCCAGACCAGTTTGTGGTATTTATGCATCATTACGTGTATATGGATACATACAGTACGGCCCCCACACTGCAGTTATGCGTGACTATAGTAGAACCTATTTTCTATGGTAGAGCCCATCTCCCACTATCGTTTGCACAGTAGCTTATAATATGCACCGTGATGCCCCATTGTCCTCTTACTGTTTTCTGACTTTATAATTTGTGAAGAATTACGTTATGACAAAGCTGTATTTTGGTACTATTCAAATATCGTTAGAAAAAAAAAAGAGGTATAGCAGACGTTTTGTCCAAGACATATATTACCATAGTGTTGCTATGAATTAGTTCGGTGGGGTGGGGGTGGGGGTGGGGGGGGGGGGGTGGGGGGGAACAGGGATATTTTTGTTCCTCTTTCGTTGTTGATTTGCAATCTGACAGTATTATCACCATTGTTCTATATACGACTTTCTTACGTGGCAATAAAAGATGACTTCTGTAAAAAAGAATGCTGCGGTCATCGATTTCCTTTGAGTCTCTTTTGTTTCTTTGTCCTTTGTCCTCAGATAAAGATACTGTCCCTTTGCTCTCCTTCAGTCCCTCCTCATGACTCCTCTCCCACTTTTCTCCTTTCCTTCAACTTTTTCACTTCCTGAAATATTTAAAAGCAATATTTAAAAATATTTAAAAGCAAATTTAAAGTGAAATAAAGGCTGTTACTCTAGTTGCGACGAATTGAAGCAACATTCATCCTCAACACTCTGAAATAAATGTTGATTTAAAAAAACGTGGGGTGAAATCCTCTTGTCTTCATCCTGTACATTAAAGGTACAGTACGAATGATTTATGGGATACATCATCAGGAATTAAATATGTTGTTCAAAAAAGTGCAGTGTGTAAGATTTTTGCCATTTTTTGTCAATTCTAGAAATATTACTAAATAATTACATACAGATATTTCCATTCATTCATAACCACTATTATTTCTTTCCATTACCCTTGAATGATCCCATTAATGAATATTTACATGAGGAGCGGATCCTCTCTATGGAGACCGCCATGTTTTTGCAGTAGCCCAGAGTGGACACACTAAACATCTTCTGAGCTTTAATGACAACTGAAGTCGACCATAGGTTCTCCTGCATGTTCTTAAGGGTGAGGGTGAGATGATGGATGAAACATGCAACTTCACCTCTAGAGGTCACCAAATATTACACACTGCACCTTTAACTGTTTTCATTAGTGGATGATCATCTGAAACCAAGACCTGTTTTTGTTTATTTACCCTGGATTGAGCTCCTCATATCTCCATCAGAGCCATATTTCTATATTTGCCAAGAATGGACAAATCAAACACTGGTATCAGAGGAGGCCTCATCTCAGGACCAAAATAGATACATTCCTAAACTCAAACTAATTTGAGTTCAGGGGCCACATATGTCCTCATTTGATCTGAAGTGGGCCCGTCCAGTCAAATAAAAGAACAATTACCTAAAAACAACAACCACTTAAAAATGTAAGATTTGTTTGTTTCTGAAAATGTCCACATTTAATAAACGATATCTTTTTTTACAAAAAAAATCAGTTAATGTCGACTCACATTCATTTTTAAACTTTACAAATATATTGAATTGATTGAACCCTCTGGCGGGCCGGTTTTGGCCCGCGGGCCTTATGTTTGACAGCCCTGTCCTAAACGTTTGCAGGTATTCTCTCTTTGAGGGTTATGCAATAGGTGACTCTGCCACTCAATGGTGCTGAATCATTGCAAGGTCACAGAGATCAAGCTCGCTCTTAATGCTTTTTCATGATATTTACAGCAAACATCTTTTTATCATTCGAATCCATTCAGCCTGTTCTTTTCCTTAATGACCTTAATTACTCTGTAAGTTGATCTGACGGACTTTATTCTCTGTGTATTTTATTAACTCACCACCAGCTGCATCAGAGCCGTATTCAGCTCACTGTTACTGCTACTGCTACGTCACATGACCAGCTTTGAACTGACGAATCATGAGCGGACTTTAACTACGAGGCAGTAACAGGGAAATCAATGTGTCACCGTCAGAGGGTTTTGGTAAACAGACGGTGGAGTTCTCCAGTTTCATAGACCAGTTTCATTCACCAGTGTATTCAGAACCTTCTAAAACATCACTTTTACTACCAGTCACAATAAGGTTTGATACCTTGCACATAGGGGGACACTTTGGGGATCAAACCAGCAACCTTCTGGTTAGCGGGTGCACGACCTTCTGTCTACATCCAGAGATACAGACAATTATAAAGATAAGAAAGACCACATACAAATGAGATGCTTTTTCTGCTTGTTGATTAGTTTCATACGTGACATTAATTATTGAAAAGCCAGCCACATTGACGAGGTGTGTGGAAAACTATTTCTTTATTTGCATAGAATAGGAAATAAGAGACAAAGAGAAAATCTAAGTCTCATGATGGGAAAATGCCACAAACTGAATTCCTTTTTTGATTTGAATGAAATGAGATTTTGTATTGTTGTATGTCCCTAGAATTCTGATTTGATTTGATTTTACATGTAACGACAGAGAATTTGACTCATCTCATCTTGATCACATTTTTGGAACCGGGGTCTGAGCAGTCGTGAACCTGTGCCAGTGAGAACGGGTCAAGATATTCGCTCCTCTAAACACAACTGTCAACCATGACCTTTCACCCCCATTTATAACCACCAACGACTCATTACGACCAGGAAAAGAAAAAAGGACAAAAGAAAAAGAAACACAGAATCAGTGCTGCAAGAACTAACTGAAATGACAGAAATCCAAGTTTTAGCAAAATACATCGGAACCCCATCCACTAACATGGAGGAGGCGGGATTCATAAACTGTATGGCTGTCAGCCAAACAGGTGGCTCTGGCTCCACTCTGAGACAGCGGCCATGTCGTCCATCTAGGACCGAGCATCACTCAGTGGTGAAGCTGCAGCTAAATACTGTGTCGCTCACTCCTCCCTGCCAATCATGTGTAACAGAACCTGCGCTCTAAAGCCCTCTATCTTTTGTTCAGCTCGGCCATTTTGGGCCACTGTTAAAACATGGTGGTGGAACATGGCAGCCTCCATTAGGAGGACGTGCTCCTGATGGAGAGGCTCATTCCCAGGTAATGAAACCATCAATTTCAGCATTCAGGGATATACACTCATAAAATATTAGTGTAATCTGGCAAGAGAAATGGAAATAATATGACCTACATTTTTCATAATGGACCTTGAAACATCAAACTAGATGTCAACTGTGACAAAAAGAATCGTGCAAATCTAGATTTATATACATACAAATATGAATAAGTAAATGTGGCTGTACCGGTTTTCCTTTCATTAATAGTAATAACTTTGGGCATAAATCGGTGGCAGTAGCATTAATCAAATTTGTCCAAAAATCTAAATCTATTCATCATGAAAAATCTCCTCTCCCTCCCTGCTGCTGCTGTTGGTCAATGCATGCAGGACTGCAGCCACACAGTTTAAAGTGTCCTTGGGCTTGAAACCGAAGATCAATGCCAGACGAATCACACTCACCCATCTCTGCTGTAAATGAAGGGAAACCGTGCGTGCAGACCATGAAGAATCTTCGCAACGGACAAAAATGTTGTTTTCTCACTCATCTGAGTCCAAATACACACCACAACTCGCAGGCGTAATCGCACAACGTAGGTTTACACTAATTGCACAAGCTGCCAGAGCTATTGGCAGAGAGGAAACAGTCCAGGGAATTTCACTGAAAACAAAGCAAACCTGCTTTTCCTGCTGCTCCCCTGCCAATCCCTCTTTACCTGCAGAGCCGAGCTGCACCCCCAGATCTGTGCGTTTACAGCCAGCTGGCACTGATCCCAGCTTCTAAAGCACCATCATCATCATCATCATCATCATCATCACCAGCAGCAGCAGCAATTTCACAAACATCTTCAGCTTCATCATCATTGTAACAAACATATCGACAATCATCATCTTCCATCATCTTCATCATCATCATAAGTGTCATCATCATCATCATCATCATCACCGCCACCTCCAGCTTCACAAACGTGTTCAAATTCATCATCGTCCAAAAGAAAATGAAAAGACTTCATCTTCCATCATCTTCCTCAATAACATGGTCATTGTCAGCACCATCATCTGCAACTCCATCTTCATAAACATTATCGTCATCATCATCATCAAAAGCATCATCATCATCATCATCATCATGAAAAGCATCATCATCATCATCATCATCATCATCATCATCATCATGAAAAGCATCATCATCAGCAACAGCATCTTCCTAAACATCATCATCATCAACATTATCACCATTTTCACCATCATGTTGTCAACATCACCATTGTTATCATCATCATCATCATCATCATCATCATCATCAGAAGCCATGTCACCAGCTTTTGAACCAAAATTAAAAGACTGGCCAGTGATCAAATAAAGCCCTGTGCATTATTCAGATCTTAGAAGATTTAAGTCAAACATGCTAATGAAGCATTTAGCAACATTTACATATGACTGGACCAAACCTCAAAACCCAAAGAATGACTCTCAAGCTCACCACTTATTGAGATCGTTGACTTTTCACCTCTGGATTTTTCAAGTTGCTTTTCACTGGAACAGAACTCCTGTGAAACAAGCAGGATGATTAAGGACTACAGAAACTCGTTTAATATCGAAGTCGTGTATTTCAACAGAAGCACAACGAGCATTCAGCATAAAGAAAGACTGATTAAAATAAATACATTTTAACTGCGTTTATCTTTCCTAATGTTGTAAAGAACATCATACAGAAACTTTTCCTCTGAGTTAACAAGAGGATTATAATGAAAGACGTAGGGAAAGATTTGCATCCAATAATTTCTTATGAAAAGTCCAACCAGACAGTCCACTTACAACTTATTAGTAAGCGGAGGAGAAAGTAATTAACTATGCTTCAGCTGAGGTATTTCATTTAACATGATGGATGAATGGAGACAGTGGCTGAAACTGAACTAATTAATTACTTTATCAATTTAGTCATATTCAAATGCTCTGCAGGGATTCACATATTTTCCGCACTAAATCCTGACTAATCAGAATCCAGAATCAATTTTAATTAGGAGACTTGTGAATGACAATGCACAGTGAGATAGGGCCTATTTTAGTGGATCAGAGCATGAGGGCATAACATAACATGGCGCCACTGAAAGAACAGCAAGCCTGTTGTGACAAGGAATGCATACTGGGCAGAACCTCACCTTCACTAAAAGGTGATGCGGACAAAAGCAGAAAAGGGCTCAGACAAAGGCCGAAGTCAACAGGCAGTTGGTCGATAACTCACGGGCAGGAATATCGAAGTATAAAAAACACGCAGGTTTTTAAAAAGCTGTACAACTATGGTGTCGATAAAGAAAAGTGGTAATGGAGGGGATAAGTGTATAGATGTGTGGCCTGGAGGGTTAAGGAAAGTATAGAGGACAGGCCGGAGCAGGTGGACAAGAGGAAACCAGGCGAGAGGAGGCGGAGAATGGAAATGCAAGTCAAGCTATTGGACGTTTGCAAAATTCTGTTTATTAATCCATGGGGCGGGACTTAATTTTGATGGGCACATCGTGCGACCAATCACATGCCAGGACAGACGAGGATCATCCCATTATGTGAAGGTGGGAAGGGAGGCAGACGCTCGGATGACAGCTGGTGCAGTGATACGGGCAGGGACACAGAGAGACCGATTTAAATTCTATTTAAATTCATTGGTTAAAGGTGAACGACAATTTTTCAAGAAGCAGCATCTGGCTGCATTTCAATGAGACTGAGGACTGCAAAGCAAATATTAAACAAATGTGTGAAAGTTTTTGAAAACAAAAAACAAAAGAAAAGCTTACCAACACACAAACCATTTATAATTGCTGAATTTGGCTAAAATAGAAAGCTCCAAGGGCAGCAGTGGCGCAGTGGTAAGAGCGGTCACCTTAGGAAGCAAAAGTCACTGGTTCAAATCCTGCTTGAACCCTGCTTTCTGGATAAGCAGTTGTAGATGACAGATGGCTCCAAGTAATAGCAAATGAAGAGCCGTTTGGGAGGCGTACGAGACGACTCTTCTAAAGCAGCCGAGCCTAAAGAGTTGAATCTTTGCAAAGGGCCTGTCTTCCTATCATTCACATGTTAAGATTTCATGAGGAGAGATACCGAATATAAACAAAATATATTATTCACACTGAAAGTGTCCACAAACAAGTCAGGCAACACATTAGATGGGTCTCATAACTGAGCCCTGGGGTGCTCCACACTGAATCAAAGCAAAAGAGGAAACCGTTTCTTTGTTTGAAACAGAAAACGTACATCCTCAATGAGGTGGTACCAATAAAAATACTGTAATAACCCGGACTTAAGGTCAGTTTATCAGAATGTTTTTACTCGTATCCAACTGCATCAGAAGCTGAGCTTTTAAAATGAGCCTCGGGCATTTTCCAACCCGTAGTGATTCTGCAAAGAAAAAAAATTCCAAAACCTGATAATCACGTTTTTTTTCCTTCCAAAAGCTGAAATCAAATCATCTCCAACCAATTATAATAATCATCTTGTTTTCTTTGCTGTCACATGTTGAACAATGGTCTTTTAATGTCTTTCCCAATTGCCTTGGTATTTTCTAATAAGTCTGCTGAAGCATTGGATTGCAGTACACGGCACATCAATTATAAAGTGAAAACAGCACTCAGCTTTTCAGACATATTGCACATGTTATTCTCATGGCCCTGGGCGGCCAAACCCAGGATGTGTGAAAATGAAGTGTTCGCTTGCAAAGCTTCAGACCAGGAGGAGTCAGACTCTAATCTGTGAAGAGAAAGCGATGTACAGCCTGGAGGGAAACCACTGACAGAGGCGGCACGGCTCGCTTTGTCGTCTTTTACATTGTTTGTTAGAACATGGAGATGCAAGGGAGCTCGTAACGTAGTAATGGTGCCTGCTTGAAATTAGAAATGTGCCGAGATAGTCGAAATACATCATGATAGACCCTGTTTCTGATTGTTTTCAAAGATTCTCTCTCTTGTGTTTTTCCCAGTTTGTCTTTCATTCCACAGTGTGGATCGGAAGATCTCGAAGAAAAATATGAACAGATGACACAGAGAGAAGAAATTTAGGACGGGAGATGGGATTTAAGAGTTCTGCAAGTTTGAGAAGTAAAAGTTGAATTTGTGAAGAGAAACACTGAGGCACAGTGACAGAGACAGAAAAAAAGAAAACCAAGAAGTAAAGAAAAAAATGAATCTTTTATAGATTTGTCCTGCATTGCAGACGCTGAAGTGTCTGAATGAAAATAAATATGTGAAAAAGAAAGTAAAAAAAAAAGATTTGATCATTTGAAAGAGCACATCTGGAAGAACATTCCACAGATAATGGCAAACAAGAAATACTTTACATGAATAAACTGAAGGTTTACATATATAAACATATATAAAGTGATTACCTCATACCTTTAACCCACTGAGGTGCCAAATTTCAGTGTCAGCCACACCTAGAGGCATGTGGCACCTGAAAACATCTCACCTAAGTCTACATTTACGTGTAGCTTCTATCCAAAGTGACATACATCTGAGAGTGATGCTGGGAATTGAACCTATGACCTCATGCGTTCCAAGTACGTGATCTGCCACTGAGCCACGCCCGGCCCACTCCTGCTTGTCAAACATGTAAGAGAACCTATAGCAGCCTCAAGATGTTACAACTCAAAACATGTCCATTGTGGACCAATGCAAGAACATGGTGATGCAACATGGCGGCCTCCATGGAGAGGAACCGCTCCTGATGTAAACATAAAGGTCAACAACCCACACTGTCAAGTAATCATATGTAAAAAAAATCATCGGTAGAACTATTTTGAATTTATTTTTGTCCAATAGAAATGGAAATGATTCAGTTCATATTCAAACAATTCAAACAATATTCATAAATCATACATGCGGGACAAGGTACAGTGCGCAGTTGAAAACAATGTCAACTATGACACGTACAAAAGTAATACATCAATTGATTGAATTGAGCCATTATGAGTGCTGGTATGTAGGAGACACTGCTCTGTTGTTGTGTGTGGGAGGTTTCCATCCCCACAGGTGCGAAAGTGCTGTGATTAGCCTCATTAGCTTACTAATGTATCAGCATTTATATAACAAATGTACAAATGCAATAGTTCTGTGGGGAAGGGGAGGAGGGACCGACTCTGGTTGGGTGCAGCGTGTGGGATTTGGTGACATCTGTTGGTGAAGCTGCATACTGCAGCCCCCACCTCACAGTTCCCAGGGAGAACGTATGGTCTGCCATTACAGGTCAGAAGATGTTTAATGTCCACTACTACTACTACTACTACTACTATTACTACTGGGCTACTGTAAAAACATGGCGGCCCCCGTAAAGTATTGGTATTTCTACCAGTACACCTAGGCCTTTTTTTGGGGTATCAGTGTCAGGGCCAGTGACGCTGCTGCAGGGCCTGAGCGGGATTCAAACCATCACCCTTTGCTTCCAAAGGTGACTGCGCCAACCACTGAGCCACTGCCGCCCCTAGATGTGTGTGTCCGAGTGTCAGTATATCATTTTGTACACACTGCACCTTTAAAGACATCCACTATCAAATTCTTAACACAATTCTTGAAATCACTTACCACGCTCACTATATATAGCTGCTGCTCTAAATACATCACTGTCATACATGCCTCATGAGTGCAGAGCCGCATGTCCAAAGTCAGAGACGGGCCCGTCGTGGTGCACACACACACACACACACACACACACACGCCGCACACATCAAAGCGCGTTTCTCTTCTCCCGTGACCTCGACACGGCAAATGATCTTATGCAGACGGCGGTGCATCATGGGACTACCCTCGACACAACGTCCAATGAGTCATCTTGTCAGAAGGATTGACCGGCCCCATCTCCCCGGAGACTCCCGCTCCTCGCCTTCACCCTCCCTCAGTCGAGATAATACGGCATTCACGGGCACATGAGAGAGAGAGAGAGAGAGAGAGAGAGAGAGAGAGAGAGAGAGAGAGAGAGAGAGAGAGAGAGAGAGAGAGAGAGAGAGAGAGAGAGAGAGAGAGAGAGAGAGGGAGAGAGAGGAGACGCCGAGGGATAAAGAGCATGATCTCTCTCTCTCTCTCTCTCTCTCTCTCTCTCTGAAGATAAATATTGTGGGGTAGTTGAATAAATAAGTTCTCCTTTTCATGCCCTTCGCGGTCTGATGTCTCGCTACCGCAGATGACAGGTGGCTGGTGTGTGTGTGTGTGTGTGTGTGTGTGAGTGTGTGTGTGTGTGTGTGTGTGTGTGTCTGGGACATCTGCATGGATTTATTTTACAGCTTATCTCTCCTTATGAGGACCTTATCTGACTCTCAGGTGATGTACTGATATAAACACCGTACTGTGTGTTATATCAAAATGAGTCCTGCAGGGTAAACTGGGGTCAGAGCACCCTTTAAAAAAAGCTCGTAAAATGACAGAACAATGGCACTTACATTATTTATTTGTGTAAATATGTAAATGAATGTACATATTTTATATCTCTATTAACAGTTCATATTTTATATATTCATGAGGGTGAAAAGGACATTGGTCACAAACAGGTCATGCTTATTCCAATTCAATGCCTCACCTTTAAATATAAAAAATTAAATGAAATTAAATATACATTTGCACTGTTTTTTCATCATCTTCTTTCTTATTCCCTTCTTAATCTGTACTCATACTCTTATGCCTCTTTTTTCCCGTGGACCTGTTCTGTGAAATGCAGACACATTTCCTCTCAAGGATTGAGAAAGTATTCAGATTCTCGCTGGCAGTGGAGAACCCACCGGTGATTATCACCTCACAGAAATGTGACTTTGTATCTGCCTGATGTGAGACTGTGAGCGAACGTGTGGTGAGATGTCAGCTCTGTGAGGTGATATCTTGATGTTGTGGTGTTTGCAGATTTTCTTTCCGTGCTTCAGTGAAAGTTGCTCTTTGGCTCATGAAGCACAAACGAGTCCTACTTCTGTCTCACGCGGACCCCGGATCATCTTCGGACCATGCTGCTCTGATTTCGGTTTGATGGATCAAAGAGACGCTGTTCATGCGCGCAAACCAAAGGATTCCAATGAGTGATATGAAAATAATCACACTAGAGGAACCTTCCACTGATTTACGTATCAATGATATTCTGGAGGGAAAAGTCTTTATGAGCCGCGTGGGACCGTGTGATCGACGTATCAGTTGCAGTACTGCCAGTTGTTTGTTTGTCTGTTTATTTGGCTTCAAATACTGACCGACTTCTAGTTTCCAAATTCTCGAAGTGCATACATGGAATGTTCACCATCAGTATTTAAAGTATTACTGTAAGTACCGATGGTCATGGAAACCAACATGGCGCCAGGGGAAATAAACAAAACTGGCATCAGTGATATACGAGAGAGAGAGGGGGGGGGGAGAGGGGGAGAGAGAGAGAGAGAGAGAGAGAGAAAAGCTAAGTTGTTGGTGGAATAAAAATCTATTGGACAGCTGCAGAGCTGCGCGGTTGCTGTACATGGACTCCTGCATGCTGTTTGAAGCTGGGTCAGCAGATAACATCGGCAAGCAGAACTGACCAATCAAGATAGAGGAGAGGCAGGAGCACAAGTGAGGGAGGGTGGGAGAGGACGGTCTCGGGGAAAAAGTGACAGCATCGGTGCTCTACGGGACAGGAAGTGAGACCGCGACTCACTCGGGATCTGGGTCGGTCAACTGAGCAGCGACACCTTTCACTTTTTTACTCACCGCCCATCCTCCGCCTCCCCGGTTTCAGATTGTGTGTTTACATGAAAATGTCATGAGATCGAGCATCACGCCAAACTCAGTGTGCCTCCGATGTAGGTTGGTCTGATGTCTGTCGTGGCCACGTGTCCGTAACATGCACCCAAAGCATAAACAGGATTCATAACATCTGACCGTGAAATATTTGGTTCTTTCGTTTTCATTTGATCGCATGATGGAAACCTGATCCTGGAAGGCGCCCGTCACTATTTCGTGGAGCGGCCACGTTCAATCGATTTCCTCTGCTGAGCGCAACATCACACGGAAGCGCCGCGCACAGAGAGTGCAAGCCATGCGTTCGCATCATGTTGCATTTAGATAAACATGAGGAGATGAATGTCCACCCAGTTGATTTAAAAAATAAATAAATAAATAAATGAAAACCATGATGGACGCCGTCTTATATACGGCGCCTTGAGTCACGCTGGCACATATAGACTAACCCGCTCGTTGCCAGTGCAGAGGCTGCACAGTGTTGTCTGTTACACGGAGGCGTGATCACAGCCACGACAACTACACTCAACATCCCCGCAGATGAATTCCTCTTCACTGAAACGCAAGTGAGCGGCTGCCGGGGGTCAAGCAGCCTCCCTGGGTCCTGCCAGAGCGCGCAGGACGCTCACATGTAATAAAGAGGACACAGCTAACTGTGTGTGTGTGTGTGTGTGTGTGTGTGTGTGTGTGTGTGAGGGAGAACGATGGCTAGTGACGCACCTGGACACCAGATGGTTCATCAGCAGGTCTCTTTTTGTCCCCATTGACAGGAAATGGATTGCTGAGGACCAGACTGTTATCTAATTACTACAGGACTACACACACACACACACACACACACACAAACACTATGGACACACACAGAAATAGGCTACAGTAGCCCAAACCTACGCATTCTTTGCATATGAGCACTAAGGGAGCGCTCGCTGCAGCTGAGTCACACCACACATTCTCATTACAACATTACACAGATACTAGCTGTGCACACCTGGATACAGCATACACACACACACACACACACACACACACACACACACACACACACA
>JAFBJT010110806.1:5000-15477 GCA_016785325.1 Chascanopsetta lugubris | reverse complement strand
AGACAACTCAAGGCACTTTATTGTAAACCCCCCCCCCCGCCCCCCATTCATCTTTCTGTGAGCAGCCCTTTCAGCCTGCACATAGACACTTCAAGGGCATCAGGAAGGGTGGATGTATGTAGGAGATGCTCGCCTGTTGTTCCACTTCCTGTTTTCACGGTAGCGGTCAGAGAGATCTGCTTCGAGCAGCGGACCAATCAGAGCACTCCGGACTTAAATGAGGGGCAGGGGCAGGAGCTCTACAGAGCGTTTCAGGGAGGGAGTGAAAACATGCGCTGGAGCAGTGGACAGTGTGAGGACGCCACAGAGTTTTCCCAAATGTGAGAGACTGTCAGTCTGCTCTAGAGTTGCCAATAATCAAAATGTAAGTAAGTGAATTCCTGCTCAGTAAAATGTAAAAAAGTAAAAAACACTACCTCGTCCATTTACATAAAATAAAATAAAAATGTTGCGAGTTTGAATCCGATGTAAATGTGTTGTTTCATGTCATATCTTCCTTTTCACTTCCTGACCCAGCTGTCACTGGATGACTCACACAAAGCCTATTAACCTATGCAAAATGTCTAAATACTCATATACACTGTGCATATTGCTACATCAATTAATATAAATAAAGCTAATTTCACTGTACACACGCACTGATAATAAAGGCAATTAAAAATATTCTGTACTCTCGTCGTTACAATCAGTATAAACAGCCCAGTATAGAGTTCATTCTCTGTACACTCAGACAAACTCTCATCTATATAATGTATGGTAATTTCACATGTTTATAATTAAACTGAATCATATGAGTAATTAGCACAACAATACAACAATTTCCAGTTGTTGTTCCACGTGGCACTGAGCATTACATCGAACCGTTTAAGTGTTTCTACTGCAGCTGACGCCAAAGTTCATCAGAAGTCAAATTCCATATGAAACTTTAAGTATGTGTTGATACGTTGGCATTAAAAAAATAAAACCATTAATTGAAAACTCTTGACAGTAATTTCAATAAATGAGTTCTCTTTTGATCAGAACACACAGCGAAGCCTCTCACCCGATACACACAAGGTTTGAGACGACTCTAATTTAAACATCAAAGGGCAACTTTTAGAAGCTGTATATCAATTATAAGTTTCAGACGGGTTCCATCAGGGGGTCAGCTCTCTCCACATGAACACAAATGTAACAGTAAATGCCCAGTCTAGGTTTTAATTGTGGTTGCAACAGCCGGAATTGAATTCAATATGCTGTATGGGTATGCAAGTGGAAAAAGGCGCAGTTCACTGGGTGGCCACTTGAAGTGAGTCCAACCCCATAGATTCCCATGTTTAAATGACGTGTTTTTTTGCGACTTTCTTTCACAACCGCCATCAGATGTCACAAAAATCCTATAAACACAATACATCCTATACCGTCCAGATAAGTCAAGCAAGTAACGAAGTACGGGAGAAGTCTCATCTCGAACCCTCGGACGCCACTGAGAAAACATATCAGGCTGTTAGAATAAATGACTGCTGCCCTCCTGTATCTCGAATGTATTATCAAATCACCACATGTAAAAGAGAGGAAAACAAACCCATGCTGTTTGCATGTGCATCATGTGTGACTGCTTTACCCTCTAAACGTCACCGATGATATGGACATTCTGACATGTTGCACGATTCATTTTGCCCTCCAGCCTTTCGCTGTGTGGCTAAATGGGGCGTGCTCATAAAAGGGAGGGTCAGCAGTGAGTGAATGTAACAGGTCACAGGTCGTCGAATGTAAAAGCTTTATTCGGGGGGAAAGGTGAGGGAATGAGAGATAAGTGAAACATTTAAATTGACTTCAGAAATGTTATTTGCTCCCAGAGGGTAATGGAACTATCTGTACTGGAACACCTGTTACCATTAAGAGCGCATATACGTGCGCACACACACACACACACACACACACACACACACACACACACACACACACACACACACACACACACACACACACACACACACACACACACACACCATTATTTGTCTGTCTTCCTCTATAGGAGGGAAAAGTCTCCTAAAGGCAAAGTGTAAAGAAAACATAGTCCCTCAATAAAGATGAAACCTTCAGTCGATATTAAAAAAATGTCCAGTGTGTAAGAGTTGGTTGAAATAATTTGTGTGCTGCACAAAGTCCACAAGTGATCATTGCCAGGCTCATCTCTTTCAAACTAATTGTATAATATTGTTATTATTACTGTCAAGGTGAAAAGTAAGTCATCTAACACAGACCTAATTGAGAGTAGCAGCCTCAAACCCATGGATCTATTCCCAAACCTCTGCGCACACGTGCTCCCTGCAACAGATCTGATTAACCTTCACTTGTGATTTCCATGTAAGGTTAATTACATGAATTGTGGCAAAATGACCTGTGAACATGGCTCTTTCTCTCTCTCTACCCCCTACCCCCCCCCCCCCATTCTCTCTCTCCCTATTCATGGTCTGGCTTGTGTCTAATGCAGCATGGTTGCATTGTATGCATTTGTAGTATAAAAAAAAAAGAATTAAACGATAAGTAAATACATATTTCATCCAGTCTAAAGTTTCAAATCACGCAAAAAAATTTTACAGTGTAGTGTGCACCTCATCGAGTTTACTTCTTTACACTTTGGTCGTTTTTTTTTTTTTATCTCTACCTTTACACAGTCTATTCATCACTGCACATGGACTATTTATTCATTCATTTCTTTTTGCTGATGTCATCACATTGATATTCCACAGAGTCTAAGTTCTTGTTACCTGCGGGAACTGAATGCAGCTTTCTAAACTGGTGCCTCGTCCCTGTGGTTTTATATTTTCCCTACCCTCCCCCCCCCCCCCCATTCTCTCTCTCCCTATTCATGGTCTGGCTTGTGTCTAATGCAGCATGGTTGCATTGTATGCATTTGTAGTATAAAAAAAAAAGAATTAAACGATAAATAAATACATATTTCATCCAGTCTAAAGTTTCAAATCACGCAAAAAATGTTTACAGTGTAGTGTGCACCTCATCGACTTTACTTCTTTACACTTTGGTCGTTTTTTTTTTTTATCTCTACCTTTACACAGTCTATTCATCACTGCACATGGACTATTTATTCATTCATTTCTTTTTGCTGATGTCATCACATTGACATTCCACAGAGTCTAAGTTCTTGTTACCTGCGGGAACTGAATGCAGCTTTCTAAACTGGTGCCTCGTCCCTGTGGTTTTATATTGTTTCCAGTGGCAGTGAAGTGAAAAGCGGTGACACAGGCAGAAAGAGAAAGAGCTGAGAGAGGCAGCGAGCGGCGCGACTTCTTTACAAAGTCGCTTTCCAAGCAGCAGCGACGAAAACCGAGCGCTGAGCGATTACAACCTCCAACGTCCTACGGCCACTTCTTCCACCCTCCCATGTCCGCAGCGTTAAGTTAATATTCAGGAACCTGTCACTTGCCGTGATAAATATCACATTCCCGATAATTGGAAATGTTTTGCGTATTAGTTTACATACATTACCGCGCAGGCATTAGCATGAAGATTGAACAACTCCCCCATCGGACACAAAAGGTATTCATCGCAAATTTGAGCGTGATGGAGTCGAAGGCGCGCAGGCCGGGGGGGATACGTGAGCGTGATGGCGCGATCATAAAGATAAAGGAGAAAATGTGATGCTACGGTATGAAGTCACCAGATAGCTGCTCCCTAATGGAAATTAATGAGCTTTGAAACACACTTTGCTCTAATAGTGCTGTGGAGAGGATTCATATCAATCTGATTTATGACTCATTAAGAGTGGGCTGCAGCTGTCCTCATGTTTTCCTCTCGACAGATTCACTCCTCTTGTTGTGCACGTCCTCCCTCTCCCACGTCATGGCTCGTCCCCAGACGATGACCGTGCATTTGCCTCCACCGCCGTCGGTAACTTCAGCCAACGCTGTCGTGTGCCTGAATTAAAGGTGCAGTGTGTACGATTTGGTGACATCTGGAGGTGAAGTTGCACGTTGTGTCCATCGCCTCACCCTCGCCCTTCTGAGCCTGCAGGAGAACCTGTGGTCGACTTCAGTTGTCATTAAAGCTCGAACGTTGTTCGGTGCGTCCACTCTGGGATACTGTCGAAACACGGCAGCCCCCCGTAGAGAGGACCCGCTCCTCCCAAATATACAATAATGGGCTTATTTAAAGGGGCAGTGTATAAGATTTGGTGACTTCTGTGGTGAAGTTGCATGTTGTATTCATCACCTCACCTTTTCCCCTCCACGCACTCATAAGAACTTATTGTAGACTTCAGTTGACATTCAAATTCAAAATACATCACAGAAATCTTACACACTGCACCTGAATAAGGAAAGAGATCCTGAGGTCATTAGAAATGAACGAAAATGCCTGAGTGCAACTGTTTTGTAATATTTCTAGCAGTGACAAAGAATGACCAAAACCGTACACATTGGACCTTTAATACAGAGGCTATGAGTGGAATAATAGAGGAGCTTGCTAGTCATTCTAAGTGATTCATCCTATTTATTCTGTTATTTCAAATCGGCGGCGTAGATATGCACAAATGCACCCGAATACAGGAGGACAGCGGACGCTCCCTCCATTATGTTCCCTCACAGAGTTCACCGCTCGCCCATTTACCACGTCAACTGTCACGGGTGCCTTCTCTGAAAAATGGAAATGATACTTTGAAAGCTTCGGATCTCTTTTTCATCAGCTCATTAAAGTGCATTATGTCATTTCGTGGGGACCGTCTTGTGCGTCGAAATGACGGCGTTCGGCCATTTGTTCAAATACCATAAAACACAGAGAACATTCAGTGCTGCTTCGGGATGCGGTGTCCTCACTGTGCACCAAGAAGACCAGAATAATGTGGGCGAAGGTGCCGGGGAGGAGACAGTTTATATGAGAAGTTGCAAAATGAGTCGACTTGAACTATGACATCATCATCCTCATTTGCTTTCATTGTGTCTTTACAGGGCATCTGCTGTTTAAAAAGATAAAGGCCTTCTATTCTATGTTTATTCCATTAACATTCAGGTTGTATTTAGTTTGTCTATTCTGAGCGATGCTTTTAAAATACAATGTGGACCCAAATCTTACACACTGCACCTTTAAGACCATATATAATATAAACGATGGACGAAAAATTACAAAATTAGAGGTCAGTATCAAATTATTAATCGAAATGAAAGTTACAACAAAGATTAGTGTTATAAAATGTATCTAAAAAAGACATATACCATCTTGGGGAAAAATGCGATTAACCTCAGTCTGTCCCTGTCCCTTCCGATAACACGGAGGAGACGGGATTTATCACCCACCATTTGCCATGGTAGATGGCTCACTTTTGCAGCGTTGTCACGTTGTCCATCTCTACACACCGTCTACACTCAGCTATGTCTTAACTGAGTGAGTGTGACGGAGAGAGAGCTGCGTAGCGGAACCGAAGCCAGACGTGAGCGCCGACTCGGGAGACGAGTGACTTCATGACTCGTTCAATCAGGGCTTGGCGGCGTTTCAGCAATCACCATTATGAGCAAAAGGGCAGCGAAAACGACAACAACCGCATTACTAATGAATAAATACTGGGCAATTAAACCGTCATCATTATTCATTTGTCTGGTCAGTGAGTCCCCTTGAGCCCACGAAGGCGAAGCAACAGCGATCTGAGTCACCACGGCCGCTATACGCCACACTCAGCACGTCTCTAATTCCGCGTCACATGCGGCGAGGGAGAAAATCGACTGAAGCGCTACTATAATTCCCTTTTGTTTAACTCCATCCATTTAGTCATTCATTCAAGGGAGTACCAATTAAAAGAGTACTATTCTTATACAACTACACCGGCACGGCGGGAGAGTACCAATGTGCTTCTGTAGGTGCAGAATCAATATTGCAATAAGGCACCGTCTCGCATTTCCTTACCAGAGAGGTGAAGATGTAGGTGTAGTAGACGGACAGCATCCCCAGCTCGGAAGCCTGTGGAGATAAAAGAGAAGAAAAGGAGGGCGAGAGGTGAGATATATAGAAAAATACATGAGAAACAAGAGGTTACAAATGCTCAAAACAAGGAGGTCAGACCACACGGAGTTTAGGGAGTGTGGGAAAATAAATGGACTGGGGGGGGGGAGTGGAGAGGTCAGTGGTTCTGGAAAACAGATGAAATACACATCGTGACGGGACCAGCCACTTTCTTATCTGACGACAGCTCTCGACGGAGCGTTTAATTTCCGCGCCGCATTAGTATGCCGCCCGACACTCTGACTTACAATTTGATTAAATCAAAGTCACAGTGAGGAGCAGTTGTGAAGGACAGGGTGAACTTTTCATCGTTTAATTTCATTAAAGACATCAGCAAAGTAGAAAATCATCCAGCTATGGACTTCTGTTCAAACAGGCAGCCGTGCACACGATGATTTCAATCAATACGCATCATTTAGACTAATGAAACCTGAAAAGAAGGTTCGAAAGTACTATCTCTATTGTCCCATTGTTAACTTTTGTTGACAGATACACTTCGTGAGCATGACTTCATTCTAAGACATGGTTCCAGTGCTGTGTTTCAAACTCTGAAAAGCATTCGACACTACTACCCCGCAGACTCGTGCCTAATAAAACAAGAAACACAGAGTGTGGGGACTTGAATTTCTATTGTAGTATGTAGTGTAGTGTAATATTGAGTAGGCAGGTATACGTGTACTGTATGTATGTCCCCCTATGATGTCATAGTAACGTTGGTCTTTCTCATATTTTGTTATACAGTAAAATTGGTATAGCACTTCTTATATATTCAGAAAATCGTGATCCTCGAACTGTCCACCGCTCCGGCTCCTGTTTCCGCTCTCTCCCTGAAACGCTCTGTAGAGCCCCTGCCCCTCGACTCACAGAAACGCCCAGACTGCTCTGATTGGCCAGCTGGCTCAGTCTCTTCATAATGTAGGTCTCAGGTGATGCATCAGCACTCCAAGAGCCCTGCCCACTGATCAGACGCTGGCACCATCGTGACGTTGAATGACAGTAGAAGATGAAGTCTTTCGGCAGCCTTGGAAAAAAGTGTTTTTCCTTATGATAAAGACCCTCACTCCCTCACATACATCGAACATCAATCCAATCCAAACAGACGGGAAACTTTGAAAAAGGCAAAACGTAAATCGATAATCAAGAAAAAGGTGGATAGATGGAGAGAGAGACAACACAAAAACATGGTCCCTGATGCTGTGGAGGCGTGAGAGCATAAAATCCTCTTTTGTCATCCAACTCTGAATGAAGAGTATTTTTAGCTCGTCATTACACTCAGACTACTATAAGCTATTCAAAGTCATTATAACGCTTCATGGACAATGTTAGCATCTGCCTTGGGATAACAGACAATCCGGCTAATGTTACAGGATGGTGCAGACTCCTTTATTCTTCATCTATAGAAGGTGGAAAAAACTATTTGAAGGCAATGTTTTTTTTTGTTCTTTTTTGCGACGAGCGCATTGTGTTTACATCATGATCAAAAGGAACGTGACCTTCATCTCCCTTGGTTGCGACCCACATCCCGCTCAGAGGAGACCAACCTCCCAAACAAGCAGCAGCTGGATAATATCCTTTTGCGCTTCTTTCACCGCATTGGAAACGAGCTTCCCTGCCCGCTGTTTGATCTCCGCTGCAGCTGTTTGTCAGAGTGCAATGCCGTTCAGCCCCCGCCCCCCCCCCCCGCACGTTCACTATCTGCCCCACTGGTTGTGTGCAGCTGTGCACAACAGCGGAGGCCTGACTGAACGAGATTACATTGAAAACTAGCACTGCTGACCTAAACCCCTCTGAATGGTGCAAACCTCGGGGTGTGAGACCTTTGTCTGAAAGGGGTTGGATGTGAGATGTGAGCAAGACAAATACAGGCGGATGTCTCGGGGGACAGAGGACGATCGAGTCCCCGAGGACAAACTGTGCAGCTCTCATTAGCGCGGCGGACTGCTAATACAGCAGCACACAGCTTTGATAGGTTTGGCGACTCTCGCCCCGCGTGATGCCGCCAACTTTCCGCCACCCTGCTGCAGGACTGTGTCTTGACGAGCAGAGACAGAGTAAAATGGGTAGATTCACGCGGGTTCAACAAGGCAACAAACACTTTTCTCATACAGTCAGTAGTTATAACTGGTTAAAGTAGGTTTTAAATTTTAAAATCCGTACTTCACAGATACCTTGGTGAGAACCGTTACAGGGAATAACCAAGTTCCTGCGAAATGATATGTATGACGTAAAAGTCGTACTCTCCTGCTTTGGAACCTTACGACCTTGACTTTGAGGCTACTTTGAGTGGCTCCGCCCCCAACCCATGTAACCTCACCCCAAATTTCGGATGAAATTCAAGAGCCCTACCGGTATGTAACGTTCACTATCGCGATGCACTGGTAACAACTCCCAGGAAGTTGCTAACTACAACAACAATGGCCGTCTCTGGTCTTGCTATAGGCATTAATGGCAACGCTAGCATGTTAATGGCGGTCAGATGACAACGTCTCGTAGAGATGCCCTGAAAACAAGTCGGAGCCGTTTAAAACCTTGCGTGTAAGTGAGTTTTTTTTTGACCAATTGGAGAAGGTCAGAGTGACACACTACAGAATGAGAGATGGCGGGACTGATACAGGAGAACACCTGTGGCAGACGAGGTGTCGAGAGGATACACTTCAAAGCGGCCGTCTCAGGATTTTGGCAGAGAACAAAGAGTCAGGAGGAAAGAGTCTTTGGACTGGAATGGAGGACACAGACGTTGGCAGAAAACGAAAGGGAGGGAGCAGAGAGGAGACATCCCACCGTGGTCTCCCGCTGCTCTGTGGCCACGGGTTGCCATGGCGACTAGATGACCACTGATGGCAGCCTGCACATTTGATTGAGGTGAGCGTTCGCTATTTAAAACGGCGAGGGAGGGAGAGAGAGAGACAGATAGAGAGAGAGAGAGAGAGAGAGAGAGAGAGAGAGAGAGAGGGAGGGAGCGGGAGCATAACCTATTTCTGTCTCGGGGGTTATTGTCACCTCCAGTCTATTCATCCATCCATTGTCTCCTCTGAATAATGAGGTGTGTATTAATTACTAAGAGACCATATGCTGCCGCTAAACAGCCTCGCTTCCTCGGCTCCTGCAGTTCACCTTTGTAAGACGCCACAATGGCGGCTCGCAAACATGGAGCGAGTTGCCAATCGGTGGGGGGGGGGCGGGGGGGGGGGGGGGGGGGGGGGGGGGGGGGGGGGGGGGGGGGGGGGGGGGGGGGGGGGGGTTCAGTGTTATGCGGAGGTCGGACGCTCTCTCACTGCTCGGTGCTATTATTGGATAAAGCTCGGACAGTTACGTCGGGCGATGTCACGGAGAAGTTGTGCTCGATAACATCCTCTGGAGTAGTGCGGCTTATAAACAACTATGCAGATGATGGGACCGTGTATCGGTAACAGAAAGACGAGAGGGGCAGGAAGTTATGGGTGCACTTGGTTTGGTTCGCCGACTAATAGAACAGCTTGTTTTTTTTTTTTTTCATAAACAGCCTTTCAGGCCTGTTAGAAAGTCGACAAAAGGGCGCCTACATTTTACGACTTTGCTGTAACTCATGTTAATCCACTTAATCCTGCAGAATTCTCACTTAGTGACCATGAAATACTGTCAATACAAAGCAGTCACTCATGCAATTGGATGTAATGAGACAGGTTTACATGACAAGGCTGATTGATAGACTGTGCAACCCTATCTCTTGAATAGCTGTAGATCTGGGTATGTGTGTGTGTGTGTGTGTGTGTGTGTGTGTGTGTGTGTGTGTGTGTGCGTGTGTGTCCTATACACAGGAAAACAATTGGAAAGGAAATATTGCAGGCAGACCACCACCCAGTTCTAGAGACCTATTTAAGATCATTCATAGGGATTGTTTTATTTTCGCTTGACTCTATATAGATTATTTAAGGCAAATCCTGCAGGCTACACCTTTAAAGAGGTCATAGTAAATTAGTTTTTAGTTGAAAATCCTGATGCTCTTCCTTGCAGACAACACCATTTCAGAGGCTGTTGAAATGCATCATCTTGAAATCTCATTCTACTTCCTGTTTGAGCAGGAAGTCTAAACGTGCAGTGCGTTTTCTTCATCAGTCTGGGCTTTTCTGTTAAGGAGAGGCAGGAGCTCTATGAGACATCTCAGGAAGTGGGTGAAAATAGGAGCTGGAGAGGTGGACAATGAGAGGAAACATACTCAGTATTTCACACTTTAAGTCCTGAATAAGAAAGTGGATTATTGTGTAAGAAGCAATATTCTTGATTTAATTCTAATTATGTTTGCACAGCAGCAGTATCATAAAACCAAAGTCACATTAAAATATATTTTTAAACTGCATCTTCAAAGTGCACCAAGGAGAATTAAAGGTAATTTCCAACAAATATAAAAGAAATTTTTTTTTTTTTGAATGTGTTACCTAGAGACCAGGATGATGCCTCAGTGTATTGTGCTGTCTGAGTAACTTTGCTGAAAGTGCATTGAGAC
>JAFBJT010110805.1:75784-86667 GCA_016785325.1 Chascanopsetta lugubris | reverse complement strand
CACAGTGACACAATTATCTGCTCTGATTAACTGATGAAGACGTAGGAAGAGGAAGAGGAAGAGGAGGAGGAGGAGGAGGAGGAGGAGGAGGAGGGGGAAGAGGAGGAGGAGGAGGCATTCAGTGTTGCGTGGGGGGAATCTCCCCGGGTTTGAGGACAGATACGTAAGGTTGCTTCTACTTCTCTACATCACGAAGCTGCAAGAGGTGGCACAAGGCAGGAGAGGCAGAGGTCTGCACATCACCACAACCACCGAGCGGAAACCTTACCCGAGGCACGGTGAGTACCAAGTTTCTTTTTCCAAATCCATGTTGAATCTCTAAGGTGACTGGAGTTCCTGCGGGTACATCACAATTGTTGTTTTTTTTATACAGGAGGGGCAAATATGTATATATAGAGAGAGGGGGTGGGCAGGGGCAGACATGCAGGAGGAAATAAAGGATGAGCATCCCTCTGTTTGCTCCTGCAAGTTGCAACAACTTTCTCTGTCAAGTTCTCAATGATTAAATCCCATAATACAATGACTAATTGCTACCGCTGGCAGACATAATTCATAGTGGTGCATCTTTAATGGATGTGCCTTGTTGTAGAAACGGTGCTGCACCACTCACACCATGTTATGGCTGTTATGGATCTACACACAACCGTCTCCAGACTGTTACCTGACGGATGAAAACACCTGTGCCATTTTGACTTAGCATCACTCCTCATTTCCTCCACACGTTTGTGCATGTGTGTGCGCACGTGTGTGTATGTGTGTGTGTGTGTGTGTGTGTGTGTGTGTGTGTGTGTGTGTGTCCCTCAGGCAGCCACAGAGGACCATGGCATTTGCAGGGATGCTGAGCGAGGAGGACATCAGGGCTGCAGTCCAGGCTTGTCAAGGTGAGTCAGACATGCAGTCGCACACTCAAACGCAGGGGGGACACACACTTTTTCACACGTCTGATCATGGACGCAAGAACATGCAGAAGATATGTTTCCTTACTCATATTGTAGTGAGAGAGGGGGAGAGAGAGAGAGAGAGAGAGAGAGAGAGAGAGAGAGAGAGAGAGAGAGAGAGAGAGAGAGAGAGAGAGGGACTGCTGGTACCAGTAAACCCACTCCCCCAGGGCTGGGCTGTATGATGTGTTGTGCACAGGGGGCCTGCAGGTAACCTGGCAGCCATGCGGGCGGCAGGATGGAGGGTTGTTACCACCCAGATACCAAAGTGTTTATGTGGCGCCTTCACACGGAGAGGACCAAATCACTATACCGCCCCTCACATCCCAAAGCACTTAATTATTTATCTCGGCCAATTATATCTGCATGACAAGGCGGCGCAACGCGCCTCAGCCGCTCCAGTGGAAATCAAATGTCAGTGCTTACATGCCCTTTATTCAAGAATACCCCCTCGTCGGCAGCGTTTCAGGGCAAACCCTTTTTTTGTTTTGTTTTTTGTTTTGTTTTTGTTTTTTTTTAACTTGGTACGTTTGAAATGTCTGTAATCATCCAAAACTCAAATGTGAGCGTGAAGTTTGAACACACCTCGTGCAATAGGTGCACGTCTTCATCCTCCGCTCATCGGTCACGGCAAGTCTTCCCAGATCTGGGTTTCCTCTGCCGTGCATGATGAGCATGAGGGCTTTTAACATTTGGGTTTGCATCACAGCCCACGGGCCATGTTCAGGGTGCTTTGACTGTTTCAATGGTGCGGCGCCGAGGCCTGTAATGGTGTAAGACGGAGCTGTGCCACAGGCTCCGTATCGGCAAATGTCACTGGGAGAAGAATGAGAGTCATCTGAGCGAAAAGAGCCGACGCGACATCTCTATTCAAGCCCTCGCCACTCCGGCTTTCTTGTCATTCTGCGATTGACCCCTCGCTCTCCCACGTCTGTGTGTCTACCCGCGCCCTCGCCCACCGCCCTCGCCCCTCCATCTCTTGTCTCTTTTCTCCGCATGCAGCTCCAGGCACCTTCAACTTCAAGTTGTTCTTTGAGCAAGTGGGACTCAACGGCTCGTCCGAGGTGGAGGGGAAGAAAGTGTTCACGGTGCTGGATCAGGACAAGAGCGGATACATTGAGGAGGAGGAGCTCAAGTGAGGATAGCGGGATGGGAGTGTGTCTGTGTGTGTGTGTGTGTGTGTGTGTGTGTGTGTGTGTGTGTGTACTTGCACATGTATCCTTGTAAAGCCCTTTTAGAGACCTTGAAGAGGTGATAACCCTGGTAGAGTGAGTGACATCTTTGAAAGCTGAGGACATTTTGGGCACACTTCACTTGCCTAAAGGTGCAGTGTGTAGGATTTAGTGACATCTAGTGGGGAGGTTGCATGTTGCCGCTGAATACCCCACACTTTTCTCTTTCCCTTTAAGTTAATGCTATCCACATTTTTGCACTGCGCCTTCAATGAGAAGTTTAAATTCAACTTGATCGCAGGGTTAGAATAAGTGCTTCTTTGGGGTCAGAGTAGGAATGTATTAGCCAAGATTGTCCTCACCAAGAGGCAGAAATAGATTGTGTGTGTGTGTGTGTGTGTGTATTTGTGTGTGTGTGTGGGGGGAGGGGGGTGGGGGGGTGGCAGGGGTTAAAGGTGGCACAAATGGGTGTCTGGAATTGTGCGTGGATGTGTGCTACATTTTTGTCCTAATGCCCCTCCAGCAAAGGTTATAGCATGAATGGAGCAGCATTCTGAGCATGAATGAACTAAGTAGCATAAGAGTGGTGGTGGTGGTGCGTGGGTGTGTGTGTGTATGGGGGGGTGGGGGGCTGCAAGGGCATTTGTGACATCCCAGAGAGGCCTCCTGGGCGGGGCGGGGGGTGGGGGGAGAGAAACACCAAAGGATAACATCCAAGTGAGTCAAGGCTCAACTTATCTCTTATTTCCCCCTTTCATCTGCCCCTCCCCCCATCTCCCCCTCTCCCCCTCTCCCCCTCTCCCTCCCCCGCCTCCCACTCATCCGCCGTCCCATCAGACTCTTCCTGCAGAACTTCTCTCCGGGGGCCCGGGAGCTGACTGTGACCGAGACCCGGACCCTGATGGCTGCGGGGGACAAGGACGGCGATGGGAAGATCGGGGTTGAAGGTGCGTTGTATGTGGGGAAGGCGCAGCTGCCGCCTGCACCACAGGAGCTGTCCAGCGCTTTGGTGCTGAAATGGTGCAGTTGCTATAAAAAGCACATGTAAACAAACCAGAGAGATGAGCCCGTCAATGGGCGACGGTTTGTTGGATCCCATTGCTTCATCACAATGCTCTACTTCTTTCTTGTCTTTTCTTTTTTTTTTCAAACTTTGTTTATTCTCTTTTGCAAAAATACAAATGCGTAATGCAAAGGGATATTATAGGATTTATGCGAGAGAATATATTTATATACATATATATTTAAAAAATGTTCTGTTGCATAGAAGATAGAGGACATAACATAAGTGTGATCTTACAATGCCCATTGGCCACAACTGAAAATCAGGAGCTCACGATGCTATACTTAAAGGTGCATTGCGGAGGATTTAGCATCTGAATAGCCCTCATCTAACCCCAGCCATAGAGAGCTATTCAACTCAAACACTGTTCAGTTTGTCCATTCTGGGCCACCGTAAAAACACGGTGGCCACCTGAATAGAGAGGATCTACTCCTGATGCAAATGCAAAGGGCTCATTCTTGGGTAATCATTTGCATATTCAGGTGACTACACGCTAATCACGAATATTTTCTCACTCAATGTAAAAGGGAAGAATTTGACATGAACGTTACATCCTGCACCTTTAACACTGAATTCCTCCTTCTCTCCCCAGAGTTCTGTGACCTCCTGAAATAAAAAAAAAAGAAGAATGAAGTTAACCCCCCCCCCCCCCCGTTACCCCCCCCCCCCCCCCCCGGATTTTTTCTAAAACAAGTGGAACCCCTGACTGATGAGATAAAGAACCTGAGATATTCTGCCCCTGCCTGCTGCTCTTCCTCGTTGATGTGACTCAAAGACAAAAGTGTGACGTCTGGTGTATGTGTGTATGTGAGTGTGTGTGTGTGTGTGTGTGTGTGTGTATGTGTGTGTGTGTCAGCCATCAGGTACCTGGAATGGATAAATAAATATGTTTATTAGATGTGGAAATCGTTGTCTGCTGGTGGTTTATGGACATGTGGTGTGGAGATAAGATGATGGGAGTGTAAACAAAGCGGTATTACATTTAAAGGGCCTTAGTTTCAGTCACTCAGTCCTGAGTCTAAAGTCTAAGAATTCACTTTGTTTATGATCTTAGATATGACGGCAAAATGAGGTCATGCCACTTCTTCACTCATTAGATTTAAGAGAGTTAGTTATGGCAAATGATAGATCCATTTATTTGACGTTTATGTTCAATAATAATGTTCAATAATCCTGCCTAAACCTGGACTTTATGTATTTCAATTACAATGGAGTTTCCCACTTCACATGAGTTCAGTGCTTATTGGGTCACATGAAGATAAGTGTTTTCTATGAGGCTGGATTTGTGTGAAAGATAAGTTAAAGTTAAATTAAACTGATTAAACTAAACGTATATGTGTGAAATATATAGTTATATCATATAAATCCCATTTTATTGAGTCAAATAACAGTTTTTGATCTATTCACATTAAACATGACAAAATGCTTTCAATTTAATATCATCCTTTGCTCTGAACTGATAGAATGAAATTATACATTATAAATTTAATACGATTATTCATGAGTGCACGTGCATGAGAAGGGATAAAAAAATGAATGCAAATCCATAAAAAAAAAATCTTAATTTGAAACATTTAGACACATTTTTCCAGGTTAATATGCAGAGTTATGAGTGGAACCTACCTCCAGTGCGCGTGGGCTCGTGCAGGGGGATTCCTCACGTTCTCGTCATCAGGGCCAGCACTGCCTTCTGCTGGATGGAACCCGAATTCCTGCACAGGAGACATTCCCCACTAATTAAAGCAAATATTTATATTCGTCTTTTCAACTTTCAGAGCAGAGATCAACCATGAGCGACGCAGAGATGGAACATGAGATGATCGATGCCATAAGATTCCTCCAACAAGACCATTCATATATATATATATCCACGGTGGCAGCACGTGGGCTTCAAAGCGTGGGGGGTGTGGGGGGGGATTTTTTAATTTTATTTTTTAATTTTCTATTCTTCTTCTTATTTTAATTCGAGGTCAAAACGAATTCTGAATGTATCATTCACTTTGATGATTGGTGCATTGCCTATTAAGGACAGAGTGAGCGAGGGCCCCCATGTTACAGGGCGCAGAGTTCGTGGCTCCTCAATCTGCTTCTCCCACCTCTCACCTCCCCCCCCCCCCCCTCCCTTTCCCTCTCCCCCCCTCCCCCCCCCCCCCCCCCCCCCATATGCTGATTAGGTGTACATGTGGCATATACCTCACAGAAAACGAATGATGCCTGCACATGCACAGGCAGGCACATATCTGATCATCCGATCTGAGGGCATCAGGTCAGGTGATGGTTGTTGCAACTCCCTCCATCCCTCAGTCAGGAACCCTGAACTCTATCGTATGATGTAGATGCAGCCCAGCGTGAAAAAAACAATGCAGGGTGTGTGAAACACATACATGATGTGTTATATGTACATATGATGCGAATAGAGGCATCTACAGGCAGTATATCCTAAGGGGGGGAGGGGGGGGGGGGGGGGGGGGGGGGGGGGGGGGGGGGGAGAGAGTGACCTGACATGACACGTGGGCAGGTGAAATATTATTTGGGCAACCCTCAAGTGACATTCCGTGCATTCCATCATCAGCACCCTGATTTATTCCCTCTTCCTTTGGCATCGCACCAAAAATAACACGCTACAACCCCCGGGCCCTGCTCTTTCACCCATTTACCCCCATTCATTTTCATTTATAACCCCAACACCACCCCCACTCCCCCCCACTCCCCTCCCCTCCCCTTCCCCCAAACTCTCTTCAATTCTGGCTCCTTTGATCGTTTTAAAACAAAGAACCACCAACCAAAAAAAAAAAAAAAAAAAAAAAAAGACAGACAGAAAAAGAGGCATAAACAAACAACACCCCACATGAAATAAACAAATCCCGGGCTCATAAATCCAACTGGCCCCTGCCGTGGACGCGCTCGGGTTTCCACGCGTCCCGCTATAGGCCTCGATCCGCGCGCACATGGTAGCATCCTCATTTGTTCCCCTAAAAATAGAAGCGGGCTACTAGACACATTTTTTCGAAACCCACGCATCCTGGTACCTGATACGGAGGGCGAAGCTCTGTACATGGTGATGCTGGTGGATATAAAAGACGGAGGGGGGCCACGCTCACTCCATTCACTTGAGTCCCGCTCTTGGTTTTCACTCGCCTCAACGCAGCTCAAAGGTGAGTGGTGGGCACCGGCGCGTCCTGCGCCCGGCGGAGGCTCCACGCACACACACACACACACACACACACACACCTGCAGATACACACACACACACACACTCACGCTGGGAGAGAGGAGAGGGCTCCGGATCCACGGAGAACACCCCACTCATGGACTATTGCTCTGCAGTGGAACCGGCTCCAGTCGGATCATCACCAGGACCAGTTGGCAACAAGGAGCTCCGACTGATTCCAAAGAGGATTTCTGGATGCTAAATACAATTGATTTGAATTTTCAGTTTCATTTCAGTTGATTTGGGTTTTTTTTCCCCCCCAACTTTGTTTCATCTTGTTTGATTTGATTTGATCTTTTTCATTTGATTTGATTTGATTTGATTTGATTTGATTTGATTTCCCTCCTCCTCCTCCTCACGGTGCTGCGCTTGTTTATCTGCAGCTGTCATTTGTATGACTGTCATTCGGCTTGTGGGAGCATCATTTACTTCGCGGCCATGGGGTAAACAGAGTCACACCTGTGCTGATGTAATCAGGCACCCACAGGGGCCCCCTGATCTGGGGGTGGGGGGGGGGGGGGGGGGGGGGGGGGGGGGGGGGGGTCCGCTCTGATGTGGGGGAGGGGCCCTCTGATGCCCCCATTTCCAGCAGCAGATGCAGAGCTCATCCTCCAATATCTTAAAAATCCAGTGTCAAGGAGACTGAGGCCCTGTGTGAACGTCCTCGTCCATCTTTGCCACCTGATCTGTGATGCTCACACTAACCCTGTGTCTTCCTCTTCCTAGGACGAAAAAGCTCACAGAAAAACACTGAGGACGATGATAACGACACGACACGCTTTAAGTAATGACACTTATGACTGATGCTGACATGACTCTGTACAGATTGTCCCACCAACGCAGGTACTGCCCCGTGTTCGCAGCTCTTCCCTCGACCGGAGCTCGGCAGCACCGGGGCCCCGACGCGAACACCGAGGACACGACGCGACCTCTGGCTCGCCCTGTCACGAAATAGAAGACACACAGCACACACACCTCACTATCAATGTAAAAAGACCACTCATGACAGGAACCAGTCGGACGCCACATCCCAGCTTATTGAGAAGTCATTGGCACGAAGTCCATCATTCTGCCGATGGCAGCGCACGACCCCAAGAAAAAGTCGATCCAGCTCCAGCACAGGAAACGGTGTGGCCTGTCATTATTGTTGTTTGTTGAAAGGGCAGTTGGCATAGAAACGGTGGCGGTGGATGTTTGAACACGTGATGATGATGATGATGATGATGATGATGATGATGATGATGATATGTGGTTTGTTCCTCCTTGCAGACGCGAGTCCCTGACCTCACTGTGTGTGCGTGTGCCTGAGCGGCCATCTTCTTCCCGGGAGTCGCCCCCTCTTTCCCCATCACTTCGCCGTGGAGAGCATGGGCTGCTCCGTGTACCAGTGAGTCCCCGGGTCGGGCATGCTGCCCCCCAGCGGCAGGGCGATGAACTGCGGGCAGGTCCCGCCGCCGGCCCCCACCACGCCCATGCCGACGCCCTGCGGGTACGGGTGGTGGTGCGCGTGGTGGCCCATGGCGTCCGTGCGGCCGATGTGGATCTCGTCCTCCTCGCCCTCGCCGGTGGTCTTGCGGTAGACGGGGTTGTCGAAGTTCATGCTCTTGGTGGAGTTGCGCCGCCAGTTCCGCCAGGCCAGGTAGACGCCGGCGCACACCAGGCCGAACACCACTGTGGCAACGATAGGAACTGCATGCGTTTAACACACAGCGGCAGGGACACGGGGAAGGGGGCAGCGTTAACAAGGCAGAACGAGTCCATGGCATGAGATGACGGGCACAGGGAGGGGCAACACGGGCATGCGGGGGACATGGGGGGGGGGCGTTGTATGTGTGTGGTTCGGCCGGAGGCGGGGTCACAGTCAGGTCAGACACGGGCCAAATTAATTGGGAGAGTCAAAGCTTCATTGTCGTCATTCAATTATTTTTAAATGTTCCCGCGAGAGAACAAAATGATTAAATTACACCCCGACCACATCCTCAGCGGATACGTCCTAGAAAGATAGAATAATTGAATGACGCTCTTTTTAAAGGTCTGGGTTTTAAGATGAAGGGGAAGTCATTTCCCCCGAAATGAGCCTTTTTATGTTTATTCAAGCGTGGATCCCCTCTATGGAGGCGGCCATCTTGTACCACTGCTGACAAATGATCAAAAGGTTGACATGAAGGGTATCCAGCTGCTGCATGCAACTTTACCACTAGATGTCACTGTCTAATATGCACTGCATCTTGGGTATTAAACAAATGGAATGCCAATAAATGATCCTAACCCTTATTATTGCATTTGTTTAGCTAATACACATTTAACAGATCATTTTTCCTTTATATAAACATTTTAAAGGGGTTCAAAGCCGGGCCAGTCGAATACTGCCGGAGGAAATGATCATTTAAAATGTAAATGTACTGTAATCCTTAAAGGGCCGGCACTCCCGAATATTTCCTTGAACTTGAACCGAACCCACACAGGCAGATGTGTGAGTGAACGATCACACGGTTTGTGTTCATCAGTGTTCATTTATTCAGTGTGTTCATCAGTTGTGATGTGTTCACTCATTAGCATGTGGGCCTCGCCGGCCTCTGAGTGGTAAACAAACATTACACTGAAGGCTAATTGGCTCGTCGTTTAACACAGGTTAAACAAACTGTTCGCGACTCATCCACAACCATATTTACCCCGTAAAGTGAAGCAGGTTTGGGAAAGTATCAGAGTTTAGGCTCATGTCCGCTGGACATTTAAAGGTGCAGTGTGTAGGATTGAGTGAAATTCTTTCCATGAGCTGAAACAGACTATGAAAAAAACAAAAGCGTAGAATTACCATGAATGAACCCTTATTAACATCGAGAGCTGGTTTTCTCTATGGTGGTCGCCATGGCGCCATGTTACATCACACTTTTACAGTAGTAAAGGAACTAATTGTCACTATTGTTCAGTTTGTGTCAATTTAATGATAGTATTACTATCATCTCATCGTATTATCTATCTCGCTATCTATCCATCCATCCATCTGGATGTGTTGGCGGGAAAATGACAGTGCTACAGGGGAATGAAATCTGCCTGCACCTCAAGCTCCTTTAAGCTAAAGCTCCAATTCATGTATTTGCTGCCACAAACTGACCACTAGAGGAAAGTGAGAGTTTTTTTTTTACTGCTCTGTCAGACGACGCGGACGAGACACCCTCCTGACAACGAGGCCCGTGGCTGCAGCGGCGGGACCCGACACAACAACAACAACAACAACAACAACAACAACAACAACCTAGCGCGAGGTGAGTGATTCGGCGCGGCAGCGACACAGACACGTGACTAATGAGTTAAACTTCTGAGAAGACGACCTGAGGGGCCGAGCTTCTCTCAGCCTGCCACAGCGGTGTGGTCAGAGTGGACTGAGGACACACACACACACACACACACACACACACACACACACACACACACACACCACACACACACACACACACACACACACACACACACACACACACACACACACACACACACACACACACACACACACACACACACACACACACAGACGCCACAGACGGGGGACTTACCGATGGGGATGACCACTCCCAGAACAGCCACCGTCAGGTTCTCGCCCATGAGGAAATGTTCGCCTCCAGCTGCAGCCAGAGATGAGAGAAGAGGAGTGAGAGGAGGAGGATGAGAGTGGGAATAACAAACACACGTGAAGACAAGCGGGAGGAAGAGGAGGGCGCTGAAAACCCAGCGATCATGCGCGAGCGACCCTGAGACTTTTACTGAGAGACACGCAGAGAATCAAAGAATGAGCGGCCGCGACCTTGACGACGCACCCCCGACCTTCTACGCTCCGTCCTCCATCGGAACGCCAGTGTGACCTCACGCCTCATTTACATACCACGCACCCGCTAACACGAACCTTTACTCTCCGACTTAGAATTACACAAGAGCCCACGTGCGACAGGCCACCGCCCGCCATTCCTCACCGCACGATTTATGGAGATGGGGGTGGGGGGGGGGGGGGCGCGGCAGTTCCTCACCGCACGATTTATGGAGATGGGGGGGGGGGGGGGGGGGGTCGCGGCAGTGCTTCCTTGGCGGCGAGGCGCCATCCATCACTCCTATTAAAGGCAGCGGAGCATGGCGCCGGAGGAGTCGCGCAGATATCTCACTTTAATGTCATCATTACGCCGAGGATGAGGCCGCTGGCTACTTTACACATGTGAGTGGGACCGGGGGAAGTGGTGCTTGGCGGGAGGCGAAGGCACGCTGGTGAAAGTTGTGGTTGCTGGTGACTGGGCTCCGTCCCTGGTTCAGGCCAGAGAGAGTGACCCCGCCCTTTTTTTTTTTGAAATTCTACACAGGCCCCTGACGGAGCTCGCGAAGGAGCAAAAGATTGTTCAGCTATTATGGAACGTTAACGCAGTGGAATCTGAAAGTAATTACTGTTCAAATAACATTGTAATGTAATAAGTTATTAAATACTACATTAAGTTCTTACAAGGAGGAGGAGGTGG
>JAFBJT010110805.1:64385-69916 GCA_016785325.1 Chascanopsetta lugubris | reverse complement strand
AAGATACACACACACACACACACACACACACACACACACACACACACACACACACCATTCATCCATTCCGTGCATCCATGTGCAGAACTTTCCCTTTTTGTCTCACTCCCTTATACTCGTTCTATCGAGGTTTGAAATTGTGAGTATTTAAGGGGCGTGGCCTCTTGAGTGACACCTGGCACATTCTGTGGATGCTGTGACATCACTATGGGCCCACCCACAGCTCCATCTATCTGCCTATTGTTGGATGAACCCGGAAGTAGGAGGAGTTAGGCACTGGCAAGATGGCCGACGAGTGAACCGCCCACTGTGAGTCGCCAGAGACACAAACCAAACACTGGTTTTTGTGACGACCATTTTGTTTTTACCTCACCTGAGGAACCATTTTAGATCCTCCAAACTTAGGACAGTGATGTAACACTTCGAGGCTTTACCACCGGTGTCACTAAATTCTACACACTGAACCTTTAACTTTAATCTTGGAGAATTTGCGTCCAAAAAAAATCCTCCATCCTCTGACCTTTAGATATGTACCTTGTTGTTTCCTGTATTATCTTAACATCAGATGTTGTTGGTGTTGCGTGTCACGTTGTTATGGTTCCTACAGGGAACATCAGGAACATAAGTCTGTCATCGTTCTTCCTCTGTGGTGATGAACGGCCCGTTAAATGTCACCTTCCCTCGCCGCGCTGACTCACTCCTCGGGATAAACGACTTTCGTGAACGTCCCTAAAACACGGCGAGGGGGAGGAGCCGAGCCGAGCGGCCACTTCCTGTTTTCTTTTTTCTTTTTTTTTCCAGAACAGATTACAGGTCCGTGCCTCTCTGAGCTGCGTGTCTGTATCTTATCTATTAAGTAAATTAGATGCCACTGGTGAATGGTTTTAGTTTAGCAATGACAAATGGCGGCGGCGGCGGCGGCGTGCAGGTCCTTTACACGGCCACTGCGGCGGCTAACACGGGATGATAAAGGAGGCTGTTCTTGAACGTTACCCAGCTTCTAAATGGGCGGCCCGGTCGAGTGCATCATGCCCGTGTCAGGGAACAAACAAATAAGATGAAGTGCTCTCTCAAAGTCAGTGGAAAGGACGACCGCGGCGGCTCGCGGCGGCAAACAATGATCGATGAACGATGCATGATGGCGGGGGCCGGGAGCGGGGGCGGGGTGGGGGTGGGGGGGTAGGGGGGGGTGTGTTCAATTAGCGCGAGGAGGAATGGCAGTTTAACGGTACGGCCAGAGAAGCTGGCAGCCATTAGGAGGCGGCAAATTGAAAAGGCATTCATCTCCGGGCGCCGACAACCTCATTCCCCTCCTCAGATCGCTCACGAATTTATGATTTTTGGTCGTTGTTGGTGTTTTCACGCCTCGTATTTCAATCTGCAGAGTGGACCGAGCGATGTCCGGCCCCCCGGGGCGTTCTTCAGAAACTCCAGTTCGGGGGGCGACGGCGAGAAGCTCTTTCCTCTAAATGTGAAGAGGCCGACGATGTTCGTCCGTCTCACCTCTTCTCACTCTGTGACGACGCTGCACCGTTAAAAGCATCGGGATTCAAACATTTATTGATTCATGAAAAAGAAAAACAAGACCCAAAAGTCCAAAATATGATATTAGATATCTATTCCATTTTATATCCTTGTAGATATCATTTTTATTGTTATTACTATTGTTATTATTATAATTGTAAGTGTTGTTGTTGTAAGAGTAGTATAAATTATGATGATGATGATAATATTAATAATAATAATAAAAACTGTTCATTTACTATTTAATATAATAAACACAATCAAAACAAGAGTGTAACTCCCAGGTGTGACCTTTAAGCCTCATGCACTGTTGCTAGGTGACAGCTGTAGAGTTGGTCCAGCTCATTTCTTCACGTAAGGCTCCTCCCACTCCGTCCGCTTAGTGGGCGGGGCTCTCTGCTGAAGTCCGTGTGAATTGGGACACGGTTGCTGTTTCTACTTCCTGTTATCGCTCTAGAAGTCCCAAATGACCCCGCCCCCCTTAAACGAATGAATAGATAAAGACCAGTGATTCAATCATTTTAATAGAATCAGATAAAGATTTATTAATGATGACGATTGATCTGAACCTCCATTTTGGGGGATTCCTTAAAAAACTTTGAGTAGGGGCAGCTTGTGTCCCTGAGGGGCTAAACGCTAAGAGGCTTCCTCTTGGCTCCGCCTCACCTCTAAACCTCGGCGCTTGGCGGCGGCGGCGGCGGCGAGGATTTGTGGCTCGGCGGCGTCTTGGCGCCAAACCGCTGTGAAGAGTTACACCTTCAGAAGCTCCGGGAGCCGAACTCAAGAATATTTATACGCTGATTAGATGCTTTGATTTATCCGTCCTCCGATGGAGAGGAGGGCAAAGATGGACCTGAAGGAGCTGAGGCTCAAACACACACACACACACACACACACACACACACACACACACACACACACTGTTAGTGCACATCCTGTACTTCTCATAATAGACTGTCTGTTGGAGGAAAATGTTGTTGCCAGCTGTTGCCTCAGTGATCACAGACGTCATAAATATAACGGAGGAATTCTTCTTCTTCTTCTGTTGTTTCCTCTTCCTGTGTTCAGACGGTTCGCAGCCACGCTGCCCCTCGAGGCCTGAGGTGGAAATGAACATCATTCATGGTGTTTTAGCTTCGTGCGACGTCCAACTGTTCGGATTCTGTTTCCTGTGGCTGCAGAGATTCATTCGAGCCGGACTTCGGTGAAGTAGCTCCTCCTCCTCTCCACCGGAGGGCGCCGTGTTGAGCCACCGTGTTTTTACCGTCGGATGAAAACACCTTGATGAACGTGACCACTAGATATTCTTTCCTTCTGTCCAACTTTCCTTCCTTTCCTCCCTCATTCCTTCCTCCTCTCCCTCTCTCCATTCCTTCCTTCCTTCCCTCTGTCCCTCCTTCCTAATTTTCTCCCTTCTTTCCTGCCCTATTTCCTTCCACCCTTCCTTCCATTTACCCTCCTTCCTTCCCTCTTTCCCTCTTTCCTCCCTTCCTTCCTTCCTTCCCTCCTTCCTCCCTTCCTTGCTTAACTCCTTCTTCCCCTCATCCTTTCTTTCCTCCTTCCTTCCTCCCCTCCTTCCTTCCTGCCCTCATCCCTCCTTCCTCTCTTCCTTCCTCCTTTCTTCTCTCCCTTCTTCTTCCCTTCCCTCCTCCCCTCCTTCCCTCTCCCCTTCCTTCCTTCCCTCCTCCCCCCCTTCCCTCTCCCCTTCCTTCCTTCCTTGCTGCACTCCTTCCTTCCCTCCCCCTTCCTGCCCTCCATCCCTCCTTCCTCTCTTCCTTCCCTTACTCCCTCCTTCCTTTCTTCCTTTCTTCCTTCCCCGAAGCCCCCCCCCCCCCCCCCCCTGACCTGGCTGCCTGTGGCTGTGGAGGCGGAGCCTGTGTCATTAGACAGCACCTTGCTGAGTCAGCGGTGAGGAGGGAGGTGACACCTCCGAGTGAGTGAAGAGCTTTTCAGAGGCGAAGGTGCCGAGTCACATCTCAGATGCTTTATGGCTCAGTGATGAGAATAGTAAAGGGAAGAGGAGGGGAATTAGATTAGAAATGTTTGGAACAGCAGCTCCGCTTTCTTTCATTTAATCTTTTAGCCCCTCCCCCCCGAAAAAATGTGACCTGAAAAATACCTTTTTTTTCCCTTTGATCTGAAGCAGAGAGAAAAAAGCGCCAGACATCGGTGAAATAGTTTTCACAGTCTGCGCTTAAATCAGACGGCGCATTGAAGAATGATTGGGGAGAGAAAAGCCATTCATTCCCAAATTGAACGAGACAATAAATTAAAACCAAGAACACACATAGATCTTAATTCCTCCGTGACCTCCGTGACCCCTCGCTGCTGCAGGAGCCTGGAAAATGTACTACGGCGAGATTTAACTTTATTATGACGTTCTATAATTAAAAGTGTCTGAAGAGGAAGCGCAGGACGCTGGGGATGAATTTCTGTAAAGACGTAGGTTTCTGCAAAGTGCTTATTAAAGTCAGAGTGGGCGGTTCACTCGTCTAACTCCTCCCACTTCCTGCTTCATCCAAAAAAGGGCAAAGGTGGAGGTGGTGAGAGAGCTGGGGGGGGGGGCGGGGGGGTCCATGGTGGCGTTACAGCATCCACAAAGGTTGGCACTCAAGAGGCCACGCCCCTTCATTAAGCACAATATCAAACCTGGACAGAATAAGAATAAGCCACGCCCCCGTACAGTTGTCATGGAAAAAAATGTGACTGATTGAGACCAAGAGTGTAGTTTGTACCAGACTTTAAACGTGTTTCACTCACCTCTAAATGGGATCATTTTAACATGGGGATGGAGCCTCTAGTGGCCAAACTGTGAACTACACGTTTTTCAACTTCCCCATTAACCCCAGAAGTTGCTGCTTGGTTCTCAGGAGGTTCCAGAGTTGAACCGGCTAAACGCAGAACCAGCACCGGAACCAGAAGGTTTGGTGGGAAAAGGGTGTGGTAGACTAGAACCACCTCTACCTGTAGAGGGCACTGTTTCTGACTGAGTTACAAAGTGTTAATATGAAAAACACGTGAAGTCGTTTCTTCCGCCGCATAAATACAAACTCTCCAAATGATCCTGCAGAGTGAGATGAAATCATCTGCAGAGACGAGTTGATGGGACATGCTTCATTGTTTCCCCTTAATTTTCAAAACATTAAATTTAACGATGATGGTTTTCTCAAATGATCAAAACACACGAGTTAGTGAGGCCAAATTAGAATCAGTATTAATAATAAATGTGTTAAAAGTGAAAGTGAAGAGAAGGAGACAAGAGGAGAAGAAACTAAATTCACCTTGGGCTCTGGGCCGTCAGCTCGACCTGAGCTCCGCCTCTTTGTCCATTTTGGGAAGAACCAGGAAGTAGCAGGAGAGTATATAATGTATATATATGTATATATATATATATATATATAATATATATATATATATATATATATATATATATATATATATATATAGTTTGAATGTGATGTACAACACATGTGTTTTCCGTGAGGCTCTGTGAGTCTGAGTGACGCCGGGCCGCTCAGCATGCGTCTGGACCCACGGGTCCAGCAGGTGAACGGGTGAAGTTTATGAATACATGTGACTGATTGAGACCAAAACTGTCAGTTTAACCATGTTTCATTCACCTCTAACGTTGAGCATTTTCACACGGGAGTCCAGGGGATTGAGCCTCTAGTGGCCAAACTGTGAACTGCAAGTTTTCCACCTGTCCACTCCTCCTCGTCCACCTGCCCTGCAGGTGGCTGTTTGGTTCTGAGGAGGTACCAGAGTTGAACCAGGTACAAAACAGAACCAGCACTAGAACCAGGAAGGAGGAGGAGAGTGTAGATATAAAGTATTCATCGTGAAGCCTTTTTCACAACACATTGGGACCCGTGGGTCCAGCCGGTGAACGGGTGCAGTTTATGAATCTCAAACATTGGCGGGATGGAATGAAGCCGTGTCAGCTCTGCATGTAAACACGCCCTGTCCCACTCACACTTAAGCTGCTTTGTGTAACGCTGCCAAGTGAA
>JAFBJT010110805.1:21634-55440 GCA_016785325.1 Chascanopsetta lugubris | reverse complement strand
GTTGTACATTGTGTATAATGACAATAAAGGCATTCTATTCTATTCTATTCTATTCTATATTTAAAGTACCACAACTCTGTCCATACAACTTCTACCCCTGACCTTTAAGGGAGATACGCTTTCAGCTTTCAAAATCTCAATCTCACTTAGTCACGCGGTATGAGAGTCGGATTGAGCTGCACAGTGGAGCACAACAGCGAAGCCCAGTGTGAGATCACTGACAAACACAACCCTGCAGCACACTCCATTACCCCTGAGGTCTGCCCCGGGCTGGGATCCGTCTGCCTCATTCCCCTCCAGCCTGCACCTTCCACCATTCTGCCGACCTGTCGAGAAAATAAGGGCCTGGGTCGCGTCAGGTGTCCGGCAGGCGGATGATGGACGCTGATAAGGGTGACGCGTACGGAAAAAAATCGTCCGCTCTGTCAGCGAGAGTCTGAGCCACCGATTCAGCTCGTCCTTCGCTAGTACAGGAGGTAAGACAATCCCTGTGGGGTTTATATAGCATGAAGGTGAGCACGTCCTCAGGCTGGAGACACACCGGCTCCATAAGAGAACCAAGGACGTGACCTCTGCATACAGTTACATGGGTTTACTACATTCTGACATTAATGCAGTTATTTTTTCCAATGCACTTTAGAGGAGGAGGAACATGGCTTTATTAATCCCATTTAGTGGAGACTGCCAACAACTGCAGTAGTTCTGCTGAGGTTAAAGGTGCAGTGTGTACGATTTGGTGACGTCTAGAGGTGAAGTTGCATGTTGTTTCCATCACCTCACTCTCACTCGTCTGAGCATGCAGGAGAACCTCTGGTAGACTTCAGCTGTCATTCAAACTCAAATAGTGGTTAGTACGTCCAATTTGGGTTAAAGTAAAAACATAGCGCCATCGAGAGGGGAGGTAAAAACACACTAATGGGCTCATTTAAAGGTGCAATATGTCACTTCTAAAAATACTACAAAACAATAACATACTGAAAATTTTACTTTTTCCATTACCCTGAAATGAGCCCGTTAATGTATATTAACATGAAGAGCGGGTCCTCTCTAACGGGGCCACCATGTTTTTACAGTGGCCCTGATTGGACTTGTACTAAACATCTTTTGAGTTTGAATGACATCTGAAGTCTACCAGAGGTTCTCCTTCATGCTCAGACGGGTGAAGGTGAGGTGATGGATACAACATGCAACTTCGCCTCTAGATGTCACCAAATCGTACACACTGCACCTTTAAACACCAAATAACCTTCCTTTTAAAGGAGCATAGGAGAACTTGCGCTTGTTTTTAGCTCCACCTGTGGCAGTGCAGTGACGTGCAGTCAGCATTCCGTTGCTTGTTCCCACCGCCACACTTGCTCTGGTTGGGCGCCAGAGCGTCACCAAGCCAACACCCCCCCAACCCCCCACCCCCCACCCCCCCCGGGAAGGACAGTAGAGAGTAGCCATAGAAACTTGCCCGGTGCAAGCCAGTGAGCATGCAAGGTCATTTGTTTGTCGCGTCCACTTCTGGGCATTTACACCGTGTACAACTACGTGGGTAAAGACACTGCTGGCACCAACGAGAGCACGGGCTCGGGGACAAGCGCACAAGACCGATGAGTCATTACAAGGTAATTACCCTTGGATAGCATGACCTGGGCAACTTCACATTATATCTGACCACAGGCTGATATCGACAACCCTTTTATGAGCTTTGGTAAAAGCCTGTTCAATCATTGGCAGTGAAAGGTCAGGGATACGATTCTTATTTTCTTTGTCAACATAACAATTGTAGTTGTCCTTAGTGACGTCATTCCCTAGTAATGATTATCAGCTGTAACGATCCAATATCATTCAACCCTCCACTGACATATGAGAATAATATACCTCCATTTAGTTATAGACTTCTGATGATGCTCTACATGCACTTTAATATCTACCACTAGCTATTGACTTCATGTTTGTGTGTATTGCAGTTTTGACTCCCTCTTTTGTTGCCTTAGCACATAACCACAGCCTCCAGGTGTCACTTAACAATAATACACTGGCCCACACTTTATCTTAGAGACTAATACATTTTAGTACAGGACACAGCAAACAAATCTAGAGAGCTGCATCCATCTACCACAATCACAACTGTCAACACGTTGTGTTTTGTATGTACCGGTATATATGCATGGTTGTGTCTGACCTCTGACCTCATCCATAATGTACTGGCTGTAAAGCACCACACCCAGCTGACAGCAGCACACTCCCTGCCACCTCTCACTGACGGTGCAGGAGAAACTGGAATCTACACAGACAATAATTCAGAAAAGGTTTAAAACAGTTATTCTATGTGATCTTTATGTGCATTAATGTGCACACATCGTGTGAATGAAACATTGTTTTGCTGTATGTGTATTGTCTGTTTGTGTGCGTTTAGTCATATCAAAGCTGATAGTTAAAAATCAGGCTGATTAACATGTCTTTGTCACAAAGGTTTAAAAATAGCGCTATTGAGAATAGCCGCGATTCTTTGAAAAATATACTTGGCGACACATTTTTCAACATTCGATTTTTTCTTTTCCCAAACACAAAATCCTTCACAACTGCATTTCAAAGGAAGTTGGTTTGAATCTATGAGCCACACAAACAGATGGAGAGTTTCAGGCTTCTGTTAAAGACATGCTTATATGAGCCAGGCACAAGCTGCACAGTGCACCTTAAAAAGCACACTTGCACTCTCAGTTACATATTTATATACTTATTTTGATATACTCTGCAAATTCTGTATATATCTCTCCCTGCTGCTATTTATATACTCATAGATACTGCATATAATATACTTATCCCCGCTTATCCCTATATATATATATATATACTGTATATACCCTGCTGCTAGTTATATATCTATTTACATAAGCTCTGCATATACTGTATATACTCTTATGTACTTACTATATCTAAAATAACTAGTTAGTAGTCATTTCCTACCTTCGTGGCCCACCAATATCTTAAATGTGTGCATTTAGATTATAGATTTGTGTATACATTTGTCCTGTCTGACTGTCGGGTTAAAAGTGTTAGATGCAGCACCAATGGGTCCCGGGGAAACGTCATTTCATCTCAACTGTGTACTTGTATATGGCTGAAATGACAATAGAACACACTTGACTTGAACTGTGTCAGTCTGGTCCAAGTCGCGCGTTACAATGTCAGACAGAACTCAGAGCAACGTGTCCATGTATGTTCAACATTCAGCAGAGTAACGGTGTCATGTACAGCCTGAAGAGAACAGCACACTCTGACAGGTCTGCATCATTAACACTGAAACGACAGGCCAGGCCTCCAGATGACAGAAATGAAGAGTCATGCTGCAGGAGCTTGAGGCGTCACCGCAAGGCATCATGGGAACATGGGAATCACCTGTCCAAGACAACGTGAGACAGGAGAGTAAACAAAGCTACACTGAGACGGATTAGCTGCTGGAGCAGCAGAGACAAAGAGACAGTGATTTAGTTGAAACCACAAATCACATGACTCCCAGCAAAGGACCTGGTGTTCACGTCGACCATATAAGGTCTGTGACATCACTGCTGAAGTCAAACCACTTGACAAGCACCGAAGGGCCGACAGCAGCTCAGGTCATTGATCCTGTCTCCTCCAGGTTCGTGATGGCGCACACACACAGCAAACTGAAATGTCAGAGCAAAGGTAGAATTACTTGATTCTTCTCACACTTCAATATTTACAGAAATATTTGTGCTGTTTCTTGAATTACTTTGTGTTTTGATTGGTTCATCAATTTATCTAATGAGTGATATTTTGTATTAATGTTGACTATTGGTTGGACAATGTATGTAGAAGCTGTTTCTAGTTCTAATCCTCCATCACTTGAAATCAGTCGACCAGTAGGAAGAGACTTGGTTAGCCAGCCAATCAGTGCAGTCTGGGGTTTTCTATCAGGGAAGGGGCCGGACTTCTGAGACTGTAAACACGTTTTATTAGTGACTATAATTAAAATGTAATAATAATAATAAGAGATGTCATAAAAATATAGTGCTTTTCAATCTGCTTTTTTAACAGAGCCTCACCATAACCACCACCAATATGTAGCACCCACATGGGTGATGCACGGCAGCCATTTTTTATCACCACCCACCAGTTAAAGGTGGATTTGAACCAATTAGAAGTGAGGGATGATTAGATGACCAGATGGAGAGGAAACCTGGCTGGGAATTAGTCCCCGACACCAAGAACAGACCCCGACTCTCTGATGTCAGGGGATCTTTTCCAGCCACAGAGAGTCGGGACCTGGGTTTAACGTCTCATCCGAAGGACGCCACCTGTGACAGTTTGGTTCTCCTCCTGATCGCAACAGAAGCCTTGCTCCTGTCTGGTCCGGAGGACAGGTAGTCCCTCTGGACAACAACACCACACCGGGACTCGACCCAGCAATCTTCTGGTCCCGAGACCTGGGTATCACCCATGTAGCCAGCGCACCGTATCAGTGCGGAAATAAGTGAGATAGTTCTGCTTTAAAGCCAAGTGTGAACATCGTGCTTGACGGATGAGTCTGCGTGGGCGGGGCCCCCAATTTGGTGATTTTATCCACCGATTCCCTCAATCCCTACAAAATGCTGGCTTTTGCCCTCAGTATACTTGAGCTTCATTGGTGAATACTGGGTGAAGGTGAGGTTGTGCGTTATCCGTCTTTAAGCAGAAATGATGATTATCGACTGCTTGACTGACTAAACCAGAGCAGCACGGATTCTGCTTCAGGTACAAACAACTGCATACATCACCTACAACGAAGCTCTCAGCTTGTTTGTCGTTTGTCACCGCTCATCTCGAATCCAATAACCGAGCGGTGATGGAAAACAGAGTCATTAGGCAAAATAATGCAAATGTATTTCAGAGTGGCTTAAACTTTGTGCTTTACTGCCGGAGGGTGAAAACTAGGGGGCGACAGGATGTCAGAGCAGTATCACTCTCTGAGAGCTACAGATGATGTAAAGCCTTCATCATCCTCCTCCTCCTCCTCCTCCTCCCCCTCTTTCTCTCTCAGTATCGATCGCCTCCCTCTCTCTCTCCTCTCTCTCGCTCTCTGTGGGACATCCACTCTACTCTCTTGTATTGCCCTCGCATGATCCAATCCCCATGGTGACCGGAACCCAAACCTTGTTCTCACTCTGAAGACTGAAAACCTTTAGCGGTGGCCACATCTTAAAGGTGCAGCGTGTACGATTTGGTGACATCTAGAGGTGAAGTGGCATGTTGCGTCCATCACCTCACCCTGACGCTTCGGAGCATGCAGGAGAACCTCTGGTCGAATTGAGTTGTCATTAAAACTCAAAAGATGTTTAGTACGTCCACTCTGGGCTACTGTATAAATATGGCGGCCCCCGTAGAGAGGACCCGCTCCTCATGTAAATATACATTAAAGGGCTGATTATACATTTGTAAAAATGTCCATGTAATTGTTCTGTAATTCTATTTCTATCAATAGAAATGACAAAAATTGACCAAAATCTTTCACACTAGACCTTTTACTTGCAGATGAAAATGCTCTGAGCTGCAAACCAGTGAGTTAAAAGCTCTTAGTGGGGACCAGGGGGGTCACAGGGCAGTCTCTTATCTCTTTATACAGATTGTTCTTGTGAATATGCATTATTCATGAGGGAGGTGAAAAGAAGGGTTTGTCGTTTGACCAATCCTGTTTAGATCATCTCTGTTTGCCAACAGGTAGCAGAGCACAGAAGAGGAAAAAAACACTGAATGGAACGCTTCAGTTATTGGCTCTTTAATCCTCTCTATTCGTTATGCAAATAGAGATCTCTAAATCAGATGACTTTTGTTGTATTTCCTCTGATCGAGTGAGCTGTTCACACAATAAACGCTGCACAGCCCATGGAGAACGGGTTCATGGCCTTGACATCTACCCGTTGTGAGTAATTGCTGCTGCCCCCAGAGGTCAATTTATCATCGGATATCAGCCAAAGTCCCCATATGAATGCAGAGATGTTAATATGTACTTCGCCTGGTGTGTCACGTCAGACTGTGGACAAGTGGCTCATGTCAAGTCGAGCCAGAATGAATGAGCTTTGCTTTACAACGACAAAAGCTCTTACCACCTTGATCGTATGAAAACCGATCAAATGCACTGTTTACTGTATATAACAATATTCTAGTTCCGATGACCTCTCAATGTACTTTACACTGCAGCTTTACCATCCAACAGTTCACACACACACACACATTCAAACAATGCATCCCTACGCAGCACTTTCTCTGGCACGCTACATTAATACACAGGAGGTGCAGACGTCAAGTTAAATGGAGCGCTGCAGTCATGATGTATCTTTGTAACCAAACAGGAAGTCCCCCATCACACGGTTTCCCCTTCGTAAAAAGTCTTTGGGATTTTTGCACTGGGCTCGGAGTCAGATAATCGTCAAACCCTGACACCACGTTTAATAAATGTTACAGCTACGTATACGTCAAAGGTGCTAAAAGAATGTGGCATGAGTTGATGATCACCACCTCAGAAAGTGTGATGGTGTGTAATGTCCCTAACAGGCTTTAGTCTCACATAGCTGCTAATTATCATATGTTTTCATTGAGCATCAAAATCCATAATCAGTTGATTTACTGACATGTTGGATGGTGTCATTGTTTTTGGGGCGAGGGAACAGGAAGCGTTAAGGTGAAGCTCTGAAGGTTCACTATCTCGTCCTAGAACACTTTGGCATGGAGAATGGGGGAGATGGAAATCAAACTACCAACCCCTGCGTTGGTACGACCCGCTCTACCACATGTGCCACAGTCATCCTCTTATAGAGGTAGTAAATATTGGAAGGCTCAACAATTCCCGATTTGGGAAAAGCATTGATTCAGTCTTGCTGGTGTGAATCTATGTCACAACACCCTCTCCCCTCTTCTCCTCTGGACCCCAGGAGGTCAGAGGTCAGGTCCAGCTGAAGAAAACCACTCAGGGTGCAAAATGTAACATGACAATATAATGATCACGCAACAAACCAGGCTACAACCAGTTTCCATCCCACAGCTCTCAGACCTGCACCGAGCTGAATGAAACCATGGCTTTAACGACATCACACGATGGCCGATTCATCATCTCCTCAACAACAACAATCGTAAAAATGATCATGGAAACATGTGGATATTAGAGCTGAGCCTTATAACTGCTTGGGTAATCAATGAATCTAGAGACATTTTACATTTTCATCGATAAGATTTAAAAGTAAAAGAATATGTAAAGCAGTTGGAAATGTACATGCTATGAGAAGAGGGAATTTATTGTACATCGTAAATGACATGATGCGTTTACTGTCCCCAGTTAAAAAAAAAACACTGGTAAACAGACCTGAATGATCCAATCCGAATTAGATTTGGACTATTGACTCTACTAAAGGTACCATGCGTAGGATTTGTTGACATGCAGTGGTGAGTTTGCAGATTGCATCTTAACACACCACACCTCAGCATTCATATCAAAGTATCTGGGCTACCATACAAACATGGCCGCCTCCACAGGGGGAATCTGTATCAAGAATAGAAACAAACAAACAAAGGCTCATTCTAGAGTAATGAAATAAAGAATACATGCATATATAGGGTCATGTGCTCTTTCAGTTCCCAAAGGAACAGGAGATACGTTGACCCTTAATCTTACACACTGCACCTTTAAATCGATTCAAAGACCCATGTCAATAAAAAGCTGAATTCCTGTCGAAAACAAGAAATCAGGTCACAGCTTGAAGTGAAGCCTGAAGGAAGTTCCCGATGAGTGTGGTTCACATTCAGACAGTGGACCGAGTGGAGTAGAGGAACACGCCACTTACCTTGAGCTATAGCTATGGACTCGAACTTGTGGAGCTCCCGCAGCAGACAGGTGCGCTCGGACGGGTGCAGGCTGTAGATAAACTCCTTGGCTCCCTGCGGAGAGTTGAGCGGCTCCACCGGCTCCTTCAGCGGGTGTGTGCCCAGCTCGCGTCGCTGCTGCTGAGCCGAGAGCCCCGGCGCCGCGGCGGCCGGAGCGTGGTGGCCGGCGAGCCCGGCTCGGGGCAGCCCGGCGCCGGCTCTCAGGGAGAGAGCGGGCCGCAGGAGGCTCCGCAGGCTGGGCAGCATCTCCGGGTACGAGAGGTGTGGGGGATGGGGAGGGGGGAGCGAGTGTGTGTGTGGGGGGGAGAGAGTTGATTCCTGGAGTGGGGGGAGAAGGAGATCAGCGGGGCCTGGCTATCACCTGGAACTGATGTGACACATGACAACACTCTCGTCTTCCTCCTCTTCCTCAGCCTGGGTCAGTATTTAAGGGCAAGCTTGGGCCTGACGACCGTCACACACTCAAAACACACACACACACACACACACACACACACACACACACACACACACACACACGATATAGGGCTCGATGAAGTGAAGAGGCTCGGGTCTGAATAATAACCGAACTACAACTTGTCTCGTCGGACGCACCTCTGTCGATGCTCCGCTGTCCCGGACCACAACCACAACCTTCCCCCGGCAAACACGCACCGACACACGGACACACGGACACACTCTTACCGGCTGAGAGCTGATGGAGACCGGAGCCCTAAACACACCACACTTCCTTCTGCTCTGTGCGCCGACACACTATCACATTTTGGCGTGAGAGTAACACCAGGAGCTGCTGTAACCTCTGGTTGACAGGATGCTGTGTGTGTGTGTGTATGTGTGTGTGTGTGTGTGTGTTTCGGGAAGGGAGGAGGGCAAAGACTGTTTTCCAATGGCTGCGCTGCTCTGCTCCGTGCGTACACGGTGACGTCACAGGCGGACGTACGCAGGCCACGTACAGCACAGTGGACGGTCTCATCATGTGCTCATGTTATAAAATCTATAGCTACGGCAGAGAGCGGGGGGGCGGGGCGGAGGGGGGGGGGTGTACTGTATGAGTCAGAGTCACGTGACTTTATGAGGGGGGCGGGGGGATGTTGGGTGGGAGGGGGGGGGCGTGGGGCGGAGGGGGGGGGGGGGGGGGGGGGGGGGGGGGGGTGTACTGTATGAGTCAGAGTCACGTGACTTTAATCAGATGGGAAAGAGCAGGCTCATCTGGTTCTGTCAATGCTCTTCTTTTGCCATTTGTTATGAATAATAATAATCATAATAATAATCATAATAATAATAATGACAGATTTAAAGGCAACAAATGAAAACAATCCAAAAGCTATTCTCATAGAATAAGAAAAAAAATCACAACAAAAACAAATCAAATAAATTGTATGAAATGAATAAATTAGGAAAACTTAAAATATTGACTGATATGTGCTCATGTTATGTGTCATATTATAACACACTACATGTGAGTGGATACAATGATCTTACTGCTTATTTTTTAAATGAATGAAAAAATGAAACTAACATCGTCATCATCATCATCATCTATACATGTATTCCAATTCCTATGATTAAAAACAGAAGTGTGATGCTGTCTAAATCTTACACCCTGGACCTTTAATTGCAATAACCAGTTTGCTTGCCTTTGAGGTATTTGTTGTATTTGATCATCAGTCTGTGAAGTCTTACAATGGGTGATTTACTGAATAGTCCATCTATCTAATGATAAATGAAGAAATGCTATAGGGTCATTAAGTGTAACTGGGGAACACATGTGTGCACATGTGTTAACATGTGGTGTGTCACACACATGTTGTCTGTCACTCATGGGATTCTCTCACAATGAGAAAGGTGTGTGTTTGTCTGTTGGGTGTGCCTGTGTGTGTGTGTGTGTGTGTGTGTGTGTGTCCATCACTCCCACTGCTGCATTTCAACTATTCGTTGAAGCAGACCTCAGCCTGGAGTCCACACCCCAACCAACTATGACACCATGTGGAAGTTATTTGTCTGAGAGAGGAAGCCTGGCTGCAGCGCAGAGCAGAAAAGAGGAAGCAGTTAGTCTCAGTCTTGTTTGAATAGATGTGTTTTCTATTCTTTCGGGTTGATTTTGGAAGCTTCTGTGTGAGAGTGGCAGCTTCTTTTGTCTCATTGCAGAGATCAATGTTTACAGGTCTGTAAAGGCTGGAGCCACAATGAATCTTAACCTCTGAGTTTGGGTTTTGAAAATAATGTACTAGGGTGACATCTAGTGGCTGAGGTCATAAAAACCCCCCCGCTGGTGTTTCAATCACAGATAGTAAGCCACACCTTAATTTGATGATCTACTGAACATTTGAGGATTGTTTTTTGGTGTTCTATCTTTATGTCAGAATTAGTCTCATTAAAACTCTGCCAAGCAATAACATGACCTGTTATTATTATATTTTTTTTATCTTATGTGCACAAGATTAAAAAAGGATCATCTTCTGAGACGTTGGGGATTATCTGCTAGAACAGCCGATATATGTATATTGAATATTTCAGTGTCTCATCACACGTACTACAGATAAAGTGCACATCCCAATGCAATTATCAAGTGCCTCCACACCATGCACATACAATCTGAAGTGAGTCATTATCTGCAGCACTACTAAATCCATTCTTCTGATGTGGGATAAATACAACTCAATGCAATCAAAGTTCAAATACATCTCTATCTTTAAAAAAAAAAAGAAAGAGGTTTTGCACATGATCTGTGTTTACATTTTATCCAGGATTTTATAAAATTGTGTGACAAGTGCAGAGCAGCTCCTACAAAGTAAATGGCCAAACGAATAAACCTATTTACCGTTGTAAAAATCAAGACACCAGAGTGACAATGTAAAACTCATATTTCTTTATTATATTGCTAAAGCTGTCATTACACCAAAAATAACAACCTCTTTACTTCTGAAACAAACTGTGTCATAGCCCGTTGAACCAAGGGAGGAGGTGGGAGGGAGGGAGGGAGGGAGAGAGAGGTCAACTCTCCTCAGGGGTGAGGGTGAAGGTCGGGGGTGAGGAGGAGGAATAAACTAAACACTAAACTATAAACCAGGTGAACTTTTCAACCTGCACAACTCTATACATTTCTTACTCATATAGGATATAGTGACATTAGTCAGCTCTGATATACTATATATTTATGAGAGCAATTTAAATATGGAAAAAAAATATGTTTTGGACATGTGGACGGCATGACAGGGAAACGAGAGAAAACAATAATATAAATATAAATCCATATCAACATGTGAAACTAAATGATGGGTTTCTCACAACATCTAAGCAGTGACATCACCTTTGCACTGGAGGCCTTTAATGATGCAATCCCATTTTTTTGTGCTCATATTTAACCTTTCAATGTTAAAGTTAATGTATAGAACATTTAGAAAAATCCTATTGACAAAGTGGGCTTGCAGAAATGTGTCTGGGGAACTCAAAAATGAACAGACATGGTGGGAAGCATTTGTTCAAATGTAATAAGATGAGCAGGTGGACTGTTCAACGTCAATTTAGCTGGAATTAAATGAACATAAATGAGGCACAAACCTTTTTAACTTAAAAACTCCCTCAAGGTGGTTTAAACTCTGTATACTCTTTCCTCACAGGGATGATATCAGTTCACTTGCAGCTGAATTAATTGCAAACATGCACGACTGGGAGTCTGACAAAGATTTGAACATTATCGCACCGAGGGAAACACTTTGTTTTACTCCAACTGAAACTAAGGTGGACATGTCCTTACATCGTCTACAGAAAGCTGCACCCATAATACTGATTTATCATCTCGAATAAAACAAAACCTTTCATTTCTCCGTTAAGGTCCAGTGTGTAAGATTAAGGCAAAATTATACATTTCATTGTGTAGAATAGGAATACACATGTGTAAAAACTCATCCTTTAAGAGAATGTAAATGAATGAATGTAATTGTTCTTCCCATCTCCCCCAGAATGAGCTCTGTGTTATTACATCAAGAGCAGGTCCCTCTTCTCGGTGGCTGCCATGTTGCACCAGCATGTGACAGATTAAAAATAATGTATAGTTGTGATGATAACTGAGGGAGACCATGGGTTCTCCTGCACGTTATGAAGGGAAGGGTGAGGTAAGCTGCAACACGCAAGATCATCACCAGATGTCAGTAATTCTACACACTGTACCTTTAAATCAAACGGCTCAGAAGAAAACAAAACCCTCATGTAGCATTACTCAAATGCTATCTATGCACAAGCTGATGTGAAATAAAGGACCTTAATTAAGAGTATCACATTGGTACACGACATGAGAATATATAGTAACTCTGATATCTTATATAAAAATATGCTAAGAGAGACAAGATGAAGGTTTTACTGACAGAGAAAGAAAATAAATTAAAAGGGAAAAAAAAACCTGTGAGTTTCTGGACAAACGTGAAGCTAAATAATATTTACACTTTCATACATGTGGACACAGCTGAGATCTCAGAGAGCTCCAACTGAACTCCAAGAAAAACAAAAACAGAGAGGTTGATTTCTGAGCCTCATGTCTTTAAAACATCTTAATGTCCAGACTTTAAGAAATTAACTGTACCTGGATTGATGCGTTGTCTTTTAAATTACACAGAAAAAATAACAGTTTGATGCTAATATATAACAAAAAAGATTATAGGACACTTAAGAACTGATAAGGATGCATGCAAGCTACATGCGTTTCAAAGCGAAACAAGTTTAACAAAAGCAAACAGAACAATCAAGACAATATGACATCACTACTTATAACTAATAACATCAAAACATATTTTTTGCCATATGAATTTCTATAAAATGTTTATACCACGTACGTGTAGATATATTTACATTTGAATTAATGTTGACTTTAGACATGGCACGTCTGTACTTGGACATTAACTAGCAGTGTTATGAGCAATCAGGTTGCTATTTAAATGCTGCAAAAAAAAGGTTACTATATAAGGAGTAATAAAACATCTCTAACCACAAAACACAGAAATGTATCTACACAGCTCAGCATGTAGATTAACTGAGTATAAGACCAGAGGAGATCGTGAAACAAGTAATTGATTTCCATCCACAGGCATTTGGGATGTGATGGTCGTTAAATAAACATCAGTAAAGATTATACTTAATGATAAAGAATTGGCACAGAGGAGCAAATGGAATTATGGCAGATTCAATGTGAGAGGCAGCAACAGAGACGTGCAGAATAATTCACAGATCATGTCAATATCCAAACATGAACTAAAACCCACAACGTGTAGTCTCCTGAAACAGTCTGGAGTCTATTCTTGGTTCTGTGTCCTTTCTACCTCTGTTTGCTCTGTAGATGCAGTTCAGTATTAGAACTGCGGGGAGGAAGGGGGGTGCCTTCTATTGAGAATATGGCAACAGCCTCCTGAAACCACCAGGGGGCTGTCTAAACAAGTGAGCAGCGACTGCAGCTCAGAACAAGCCATTACTCCTCAAGGTCATGCAGATATTAGTTCCCTGACACTGTGCTGTTGTTGTAGAGCTCCTTCTGCAGGACACAGTGCAGTCAGGACACGTGTCCATCCTTCTGTGGAAGTTTGGACTGTTTTTTTAAGAGACAAACACTTTGTCTTTGTCCAGCTCTCGGCTTCAGGGACATCACTGAACACATGTACTGTATGCCTTTACTGTTCTCTTGAAGACATGAAGACACGAGTAGCGCCGCTTTGTGCTTTTTACTATAAACAAAATTATCCTAGTTTAATCCTAGGCTTGGATAAGCACTTATCTTTTATTGCCAACACCTGAATCATTTATTCTTTGAAGTGGTCTGTCTTCATTTCGCTCGTCTCACACGGGCCGAGACGATTCATCGCATCAAAGGATCTACCTTAAATGGGCCTGTTATTAACTTCACATCCAAAACTAAAGCTTCACTTTGTGTCACATACTCACAGAGGCATCTTTGTCTGAATCAGAGATATATACAATGTCTCATTATAGACTCTTGTTGTGAGAGATTCTCGCGGATGGAAATTTACAATGACGAATGTAGAGCAGAAGCCCATGTCCCCTCAAACTACCACAATAAGCCTTTTCTGTACATCGCGTTTCAATCGGGGTTTCTTTTGTAAAGCATTTAACCTCATTTTCAAGACTCATTTAGGAAGCACCTCGTCGTTAATGTGATTTGCATCTCAATGATGAATGAGATGATGTCATCACGCAATGCGTGGTGCAGAGCGGTCGTTGGTGAGGGTTCTCTTGAGCTTCACTCCCTTGCGAATGGCCACCAGCATGTTTCCCTCGCCTACCTCTCCCACCTCCTCCTCTCCTCCCCCCTCAGGACCATTCTGGCTCTGCAGATGCTGCTGCTGCTGCTGCTGCTGGTTGGACATGGTAACTGCAGGGGGGTTGGTTGTGGCCTGACCACTCCAGGACATCACTGGCAAGGTGTCAGCATCCTCAATTCCCGTAAAGGTTGCCAGATCTGGGCTTTCTCCTCCTCTTCCTCCTCCTCCTCCTCCTCCACTGTGTTCCTCTACATTCCTGCTCCCATTAACGGCTGCAGACATATCAGGCACTGTCGGGATTTTCACAGGGACGACAGGTGTGCGAATGGGGATGGGGCCTGTTCCCCCCACTGAGGCAGAGCGGCGAGCGGACGGTTTTGAGGAGGGCGTGCGGCGGATGGTGGCGACCCCTGGGGTGACAATAACTGGACCGTGGCCTGTGGGATAGGAGCCAGAGGGATTGTGGGATCCAGAATAAAATGCCTGACCCCCGCATGGGCCTGTGATGAAACGTGAGAAATGAGACAAAGAACATTATATGACATAGTATAAAAGTATTCTTATGAGGTGACATTCTGAGTGCAGTGTATACCTGTGGGAGTAGGGGGATAAGGCCCTGTTGGACTGGCTACATAAGCTCCTGTGTGGACAGGTGTGGAAGGATAGGGTCCTGCAGGGTAGGACCCCTGCACTGGGTAAGGAGCCTGAGGACTGGGCAGTCCAGCGGTGGAGGCCGGGCGTTTGGTCTGGAACATTCGTCGGTATGACTGACTGATGTCACTGTTTCTGGGGATGGTAGAGGACTTGTCAAAGTCCAGCTGCTGCTGCTCGGGTTCCTGGTCCCCAGCCATTGAGAAATAGTCGTAATCTGACACTAAAGAGGAAGAAAGAAAGGGATTTTAGTCGTGTGCTTATTCCAGGACTGATCAAATTTGATTATCATTCACTTCTGTGTCACAGGAGTCTGAACTCAATGAGTTTTTAACGGCTCAGACTCCAATCATTAGAACCAATCTTATGTCGCGCCAAAGTACTGAATCCCTTTGTCGTCTTTTTGCTGTTAGCATCTTCAATTGTTACGTTTGTAGACAAACTTAGCTCTTACAACTTAGCCATTTCATCATTCAGATTAAAGATGCAACAATGGTAAGATAAACTGCAATTGTTTTCCAGTTCTGATTGTCACGGTCATGATGTCAGACCGGATGCATATTGTTAAACTACTGATTAGAGTAAAGGAGTCAATCATCTAATCAGAGGGTTCATCACAGTTGAAAAAAACCTGACACTGTATGTTAACGTGAAAGAGGCTGATGTTACCTTGTGAGGGAATGGTGTCCTCCGAGCAGCAGGGTGTGTTGGTCTGTGTGCTGTAGCCACTCGAGCATTGGATGGAGTCTCTGCTGGACCTCTGGGTGTCCAGCTCTAGACCTCGAGACAAGACCAGAGCCAGTTCCTCATGGGCCTCCATTTCACCAGCCTGTAACAATCACCCGATTAAAAAAAACAAATATATAGCAACAGAGCTTAAAAGTCTTGATGAAGAAAGGTTCAATTCATTTAAGTCATTAAAATCATTACAACTTAATAGAGTCATTACATGAGAACATTAATAGTGGGAGCCTCATTCATGTGGTTTGAATTCCACAACAACAACTTGGACCTTGCTAGAAAGTTGAATGAGAGGTCGTCTGAAACTAAAGTATCAAAGCTGCCACAACAAAGAGTCAGACCTATGCTTGTGCAGATTGAAGAGAGGTAAATCCAATGCATTAAGGGACTTTACCTCTTTCAGGAAAGAGATTTTAAAGGAAGCAGAAGGAGGCTTTACCGACACTTAGTGTTGAACTATAAAAGTTGGAGAGCGACACTGACCTTCAGAGGTGTCGCCACAGTCCTGCTCCTCTCTTCCACCGGAGCGGATGAGTTTGGCGTTTGCAGCACGACCCGAGCCGGGATCGAGCTCACCATCGAGTTAAGGCCGGAGGACAAACTACTGTCATTGTGCATGTTTCCGTTACTGTCAATTACAGCTGGGGCCTCCTTGTCCTTCTTCCTCCTTAGCGTGTTGACCATGGGTTGGTCATAGGGGCCTGGCTTTGCCCAGTCCTGTGAAGAATGCCATGTAAGCATTTATTTGGATGAACAGTTTTCATTGTGCAGTGTTTCCTTCAAGGTATATTATGCATGATTCGTTGGCTGGTGTGACATGGTGTGTACACAACATAGAATGCATGATGTAAGGAACGTTACATGTGCAGCAGCAATGCCATTATTGAAGCAACCTGATAAGGGTAAACACCTGCACTTCCCTGACCAACTGTTGCCGCCCAGAAACCTCCCGTTTACAGCGAAACAAAACAAAGATTAAAAAATGCAGGTGCAGCACTGATAAAACACACCACCACATTCTTCTAATGGCTCACTAAATTGGACTAAAAGGGATTAACTTTGTTTGAGTGGGTGTTTTGTTTCAGTTTTTAAGGGAAATCCTACATTCCATACCTCTAAGTAAAAAAAAAGAGAACTGAATAACTGAAACCGAAAACAAATGAGATGTACATGCAGGCTGAATATGGAGGATGGGACTATGCTGAACAAACCTTCCAGCTTGGCACTCGAGATGACGGCACCATGGGCGTGCCCAAGGTGCAGTAATGAGGGTAGTCTGGCAACAAGGCCGAGGCAGGACGAGACCATGAGCGGGTGGGGCAGGAGGTGGAGGTGGAGGATGAGGTGGAGGAGGAGGGAGGGAAGAACGGGAAGGCAGTGCCCGATACTGAGCCCAAACTCCCCCCGTTGCTGTGCAGGTAAGGGGAGCTGACTGGACTGTAGTGGTCAAAGCCATTGGACAACTGGTGGGGCGTGTGTGCGTCGATGGGAAGAGGGGTGACAACAAAAACAATAAAAACACAATGGGACAAATTATTGAAATGATAAACAATGGAAAACAACAGAACAGAAAAAACACCATGGAGGAGAAATCATTGACAAAGGAACACAAATATAATGAAGCGATATGGAGCACCCTAAGGGTCATCATGAAAATTACTTTTTTTGGTCCCTGGAAATATGTTTCCCGTCCTCTTTTTAAGGGTTACTTTGGGGGAGTTACATTTGATTGCTTTATCAAATTGCGATCACATTTGTTTCGTTTCCATCCAGCAATTACATAACAATGCCTATAGAGCAGGTGGTTAGTAGCCGTCTAAACAACAGCTCAGAGGGAAATGAGACTATAAAAATATCTAGATGACATAAAAGTCTCACAGGGAAATATAAATATAATATATAAATATAAATAATAAATATACACTGAATGGAAACTTGGTGAAGTACACCAGTTCAATACCTGGTAAACGTAAATATACAGTCAACCGCTTAATGGCAACAATATGATGCATTCTGGAAAGTTTGCATGGTCTAGATATTCTAACTAAGGGACTTCGTGTAGATTGGTTGTCAATGCCAAACAGGCTGGTCTGATTTTCACACTTAATGATATAGAGTTTACAGCACATGCTTTCAAAAGAGGAGAATGGTCAGACTGGTTACAGCTGACAGGACGTCAGCAGTATCTCAAGTCGTAACAAATGAGGCCTGCGGGGGAGGCACAACATGAACCTGGAAGCTGCTGGGCAACAGCAGCAGAGGACCCACTTTCTGTCCAACTTAAAATAATTCTACAAAACACCTTTGGGAACTCCAGTATAAAATCCACATCGATCATGTCACTTCAGAACAGAGGAAATGGTCACAAATGGAGAACAGAGTAAAACCTATAAATACACTTATGTCACTATGATGATGTACAGCCAGGGTTTAGGTTAGTGTGAGGATAAAGCACAAATATATGTGTGTGTGTGTGTTTCACAGTGATTGATGAGCGTGCGTCACCTTGTCAGTGTGCTCAGGTACAGTAGCAGCAGGTAGAGAAGAGGAGGAGCTGCAGTCACTGTGAAGCTGCCCAGTCTCTGACCCCTCAGAGGAGCTGGAACTGGGACAAGCCTGGGACAGCGAGACCAGCAGCCGCATGCAGGCGGAGACAAAGAGATAGAAATGTGCACAGAGAGAGAGGGAGGGAGAGGGAGAGGGAGGGGGAGAGAGAGAGAGAGAGAGAGAGAGAGAGAGAGAGAGAGAGAGAGAGAGAGAAGCATAGATTGACATGTCAGCAGGTAGGCGAAGAGAAGCAGAGAGGGGCATATTATCAGAGAGGGAGAAGCAACTTTCCACACTTCTCAGCAGTTAGTCAGGAGCAAAGCCATGTGACTTGAAGGGGAGAAGGTGCACTGGGAGTAATAACAACATGAAATGCATGAACATCCAGAGAGTTGTTAAGAGCTTTGTCCGGGGGAGGGACAGGCAAAAGAATCCTCGCAAATGAAAAAAAACATAAACAATCCGATCCCTGGTTCTTTTACTGACATTAATAATATGATACTTAATCCAAGTCTGTAAAGAGATAATATTTTTGCACACCGACAGAGATTATGGAGTAGAGGTCCTGCATCGATGCGGTTATTGACAATGGATGGAAATGAAAGCGGTCCATATTAAAATGTAAGCCGGTTCACCATGAGTTAAAGAATGAGTCCCCGTTCAGCAGTGTGACTGTTCCCTTTCAAACGGCAGCCAAAGTAAGTAGAGCGAGCATGAGGCAGTGTGGAGGCCGATTCCCAGGACTGTGCTGTTAAAAGGGGTCAGGTATGGACTTGCCAAACCACCTTCACTACATCATAAAAACTTGGACTCCGACTGCACCACTGTGTTCTGGACGAAGTAACCCTGGTCACTGGCGAGGGAACAAAACAGCCGCTCTCATGGCTCATGTGAAACCGCAAATCTCGCAGACAATCCGCTGGATGACATCACTGATAATTATCTGAGACCCGGTGTCAGATTAGCCGGATAAAAAGTGACAGAATGGGACTTGCTGATAGAGACAAGCTCCCAGTGCTGATAATTCACTGTTGTCACTGTAACATGTCATTTCACCGTGATGCACTTAATGAAAATACAACATGCAGTACAGTCAGGGGGCTGCAACTTGAACCCGACCACAGTCTGTCACAGCAGTCTACTCTTTAATAGCAGGATGGGGCTGACCTGTTTTGCCCTGGGCCAGAATGGAGACAGACTAATTTCCTGTGCATTTATGCTATAATAATAGCAGTAAAATGACTTCACCATGCTCACATCCACTTAACGCTGCCAGCTAACTGCCTCTCACAGTGTAGACGGAGATATGTGAGACAAAACTTTTGCGGACAACTGATTTGGGGGTTTTCCTTCAGACAATAACTTGAGAATCATGGGTGGTTTTTATTGTTCCGTCTCAACCATACGCACATACTTTGAGAGGGCGCTCAGGCTGTGTGTGGGTGCTGGTTTTTCTCTTACCTTTGTTTCCGCTGCCATCGGTGAGGACGACTTGGACGACGTGTACTGGTCTTGCGACGAAGAAATGAAACCGGAGTCATGGGAGGAGATGCTCGAGAGTCGAGCCGGGGCCGGTTGCGGCAGCGTGGAGCTACGATACCGATGGCGTGGATGGTGGTGGTGGAAGAGGTGGTGTGAGGAAGATGAGGAAGAAGAGGAGGAAGGAGAATGAGAGTGGGAGCCACTGGATCCCCTGGAGTCACTACTGTTAACGCTGTTCAGACTACTGTGGAAGGGGAGGACGAGGAGGGAGGAGGGGATTGGCAGTGACAGGTGGGGTACAGAAAATCGAGTGCACCCAAAGACAAGGATTGGAGAAAAGGAGGCAAAGGACAGATCACAAAGAGCAAAAAAGGGAGGAATGGAGGCAGAAGATTGGAGGAGGGGGGCGGGGGGGCATGTGGAGGAGGGAAACAGGGTGGGAAACAGTTAACACAGCACACCAAGATGCAGCAAGCAGTGACTGAGGCCGAGCCAGTCAAAACAACAACACAAACCAACATGAGGCACAAAATCATAATGAGAATGATTACAGGCTGCAAATCACAGGATTTCATGGCTCGCAGACAGCCTTTTGAACGCTAAACTATAAACAATATAAACACTGGGAGAAATGACTGGGACTTGAAAAACAACAAATCAAAACATCTAAAGCACAAGTAAAAATGACGCTTTGCTAAATCTATGTATGATAGAAATACATACATATAAAGAAATGTACATTCATAACAGATAATGTAAAAGTGCCATGTTATGGAATTGCTGATCTTTTTTTAATGTGTGTGCATTGTCAAAAATAGTAAATATATATACACACACACACATATATATATATATATATATATATAGATATATAAATATATAGTGCAAAGCATCATAATTGCAAATGTGAATTTGTTGCAATCCTTACAGAATTTTCAAATGATCAAATTTGACGAGATAAGAGTTTTTTTTTAACAGCATGCTTTTGTAATATGAGATGAGTTTGATATGTTTGGTTCAATGTCCCACAATCCCCAAATTGGTGTTTAGGATCTTCAACAGGAAAAATGCAAAGCAGCACAAGTTCAGATTTCTTGCTTTAAACCAAAATAGTTGCAAAAATGTAATTTGGATTCAAACACGAAGCAGCGAGAGGGCATGACTTGGTCTGAACAGACACAAACAAGAACTAATTATTTTAATTCAATCAATCTTAACTTTTAATGATCAGTGTCTTGGCACCAGATTTAATTATTTGATTCACCTGTGTTTTTCGGCAGGAACAACCACAAACTATTAGTAACAAAAACGAGATAAAAAACTTTCAAAGCAGCAACATTCACTTCTCATGACTTATTAAGCATAAGTGCTAATGCTGCCCATTTTGACCACTGGGTGGCAGACATAGATTGGAACACAATAACAAGCCATCTTCTACGTCCTGTGTCCAAACAAACTTCATAAGAATTATCTGACAAAAAAGGACATATCTGAATTTCTGAAGATATTATTTGTTATCATTAAACTGTTTAACAAACTATAAAAGGGTGTATATAAACTCTAAATACAAATATCAACTCTGTCGGCAGTTTAATCTTCTTGTTCCTTGATGATAAGAATCTACATCTGGACCTGTCTCATTTTCCATTTGGCATTACTTTGAAGAACACAGGATATAAAAGCTTTATGGAATGTTTTATAGTTTCACCTGTAAAACATGCAGCCTCTCAGTTTCATTTGTTTGTAGATGTGAGTCTTGTAACTGGGTAAAGGAGCTTACCTGCACATGCTGGACTTCCTGGATATGGTGGTGCTAGGGGATGAAGGTGGCGTCTGATACGACCAGCCATAGTCTGAGCCCTTCAGGTCCATTATCACCTGACAGGGAAGAAAACATGAGTAATCGCAGTATTTGTATTTTTGAAGATGCAAACCACTTAGCAGTGCCTGTAAAATAAACAGAATAATTCATTGTAGGGGATTGTAAAATGCCTTGGTATGTTTGTGTGTCCACGTAGTGCTTCATCTCACCTGTTCGCTGGCAGGCGGAAGCTTGTGGGGGTCAGAGGTCAAGGCTTTGAGGTCATCAGAGATGGTCTGGAGATGGGTGACCTCTCCCAACATAGAAATCTCCTCATCCTGAAAGAGTCGACAGCAGGAGAGAGACGGCAGAGTTTTTGTTTTGGGTGGAGGCACTAACATTACAGATACAGTCAGGTTTAGACAGGCACAGTTTGAAAGATAGACAGTGGATGGGAGGATTGTATTGACATGATTGGAATATGAAAAAAAAAATCTTGTCCTACTGATGTCTTTGTTAGTCTGTGATTACCACATGAAAAAGTTGTCGCTTCAATTTCCTTTGAAATGATTCCTCTGTATTTGTACTGGAGCGGGTCCCCTCTACAGAGGCCGCCATGTTGCACCACCATGTTTTGTCAGGGCCCACAATAGATGAGGCAAACAGCCATAGCGATTTGAAGATAAAAAGTTGAATGATGGCCGTCATAGGTATGATGAGGGGCAACATGATGTCATGGAATTCTAAACACTGAATCTTTAACAGCAAAAACATTTTTGGGATTGTCTGTAGAAAACATAATTCTGTTATAACTATCTTTTCAATCGCTATGGGATTCAAACAGTAACCGACACGGTAAGATCGTTCTTTCAAGACAGTTCATTTCCTCCGCTCTCACCACGACAGGACGCAGCAAAGCGACGAAGCAGCAGAATCTCTGCCTCTCCTCTATGAGCGCCTTCCTCAGGGCCTGCTTCTCCGTCTCCTCCAGCAGAATGTATTTATCACTGACATCCTGCATGGCACTGTCCAGCTGGGGCTGGATATCTCCTCGACCTTGGAAAAGAATGGGAGACACACACATACAGAGAAAGTTAATGAACCTATCAACGCCGATTTAACACAAACCAGTTGAGTCACTGGCATGAATTTGACAGTAAAACATACTTACTACTAATATGCAGAACATGTATGAATAATTACAAACACTGAAAGGACATTTGATGTATCACAATTTCATTACATTGCTCTGATGTATTACAACTGCTCTGTCTGTTATCTTCTCATTATGGCCTTCCCTATCTAAATTGCTTCCATTTGAATGTCTCTTTTTGGCTATCGACTCAGCATGAATGGCCACTCTTGTCCCTGAAGTGTCTCCCGTCTCTTGTTCAGCGGAGGCGAGCAGGATATCTCCTTCACGCCAATCTGTTGCTTGTCTTGGAAAACTTCCGTCTGTTATGACGGCATGATACTCAAAACGTGAGAACCCTTTTTGACTATCTCATTGCCACACTTTGTTAGACTCTAATTCTGCTGAGGGTCATCCTTGACAGTGGTGTGAGAGGCTGTGTGTGTGTGTGTGTGTGTATGTGTGTGTTTTACTGACTTACAAGAGTGCACAACCTCTACAGGACCATCTGGACCGTGTTTTGTGAGTGTATGAATATGCATAATGTTAAACTGAGAACGTTTGAGGGCAGTCATGACAGAGCCAAGGTTATTCTGTTATTCAGCAGTGCTCTTGTCTCAGTCTCTTTGCAGTATGAGTGTTCTCTTAAGTGAGGATACCCTGTGGCCGAATCAAGCGCTCTTGAGTTCTGTACGGAGGCGGGAAGGCTGGCAACTGCCCAAGCCGACACACAGTCAGGCCTCGGATCCATTATCTCAACACTCAACTACACTTACACTCAAACACACAGTCTTGACTTTGGTATATGAAGGTTAAACCCACAGCGAATGGCTCTGTGGTCTATCCATCTGTTCCTGCATCAAGGTAAAGATAACAAACGGGTGTCTTTTGTTGAATGTCCAAACGTGAGGCCCGGTATATTGCAAAGCAGAAAAACACAGATAAAGTTACACACGCAAATCATTTCACCCGCAAATGTAAGAGGCTCCTTCGCGTAGCGAGGGCAACCATTATCTCTCTCCTGGCTGATATGTCAGAGCAGTCTATACGTTATTATGTTGGAGGCTGTGTTTCCACTACTTCATCTCTCCTGCAGTTGAGCAGACCACCACTAAAATGAGGACTCAAATGACAACCAGCGGGCACATAAGTAAGGGTCAGGGTCAGTGGAATAGCAGACCTGATACTAATGAAACGTTTTGTCTTAATGACTGTAGGTGAATGTTGGGGAAAGTTTTTAAGAATACTTTCAAGGGATGGCTAATGAAATGTACCGACTGAATTACGTTCTTTAATGGTGAAGAGTGATTCACATTCATTTAGGCTAAGCGAAATTTTGTGAACTGAAACCACAACTAAATGAAGGAGAGATGTTTTTTCCTCCTCTGCATCTTTGTCAACAAAACAGTCAATCGAATAAAAAATAAATAAAAAAGGCAATACATCTGTAGAACTACCAAATAAAAGCCCCCCAGAGCTGCAGCAGCAACTGTTAGCCGCCACCCTGCAGCCGGCACCAGCGGTGTTGAGCTCCATGGACAATCAAACTCTAAGTGAAACATCAACAACTTCCAACATCTTAAGGACTTTAACCGTACAGCATCTGTAATTGTTGATGATATCTGGGCGTTCATCCCAGCATGTTCTTTCCCAACACAATTCTGTGAAAATATATCAACATTGTAGAGCGAACCAGAAAATGCGGTTTGATATATTAGCCAATATATTGTGGTATGAATCCATTCCTTGATGGTTGTTGACAAAGTGAGACAAACCCACTCTCCATATACAGAGAATCCCTTTACCAAGCTCGGTTAAGTTTCTGTAACGCTGGATTCCGTGGAATGTGAATTGTGTGAGTGTTTATTGCAGTTCCTACTATACTGCACTGTGGAGACCACAGCAGAGTAGATGGACTGTGGAGGCCAGAGTGGAAAGTCCAAATTGCAGTATATATTTTCAGTCTCATTTAGATCCAAAGGCAGCTTGTTGGTTTTTAAAGAGAGAATCAAGGCAGGCTACACAAGCTTTATTTATTGGTCTGGTTTCTCCTTCAATACCAAACGTATTGTGATTGAATTTGCCGTTTCTTTTCCTGCTGTCACAGAAATGATTTGCTGATGTTTCCAATAATGGTTTAAAGGAGTGAGATTATGCTTTTTCCATGTTTTCCTGTACTTTATGGTTTTATGGTTTTATGGCTACTTTACAAATGTAGGAGGTATTTCCAGTTAAACATTACACTGTAACACGGTGCTCTATATCACAAATAACATTTTACAGTCTGTTGAATCAACCAGTCATCGATTTTTATCTTATTTCCTGTTCGAGCTTACTTCAATGTGGTGGTCAGAGTATAATATGTTAATGGCCGGGACATCTCCTACATTAATTGCTCTACAGGGTGTTTCAGGGAGAGAGAGGCAACAGGAGCAGAAGCAATGGATAGTATGAGGAAACTATAGTGTTATAGAAACAAGTCCAAGTAAAATATACCTCTTCTAGAAATTAGTTACGCTGCAGTGTGCAAGCTACAATCAAGAAAGTGAACCATCTATGGTAAAATGCTCAGTAGTTGCTATAATGATAGATCATAAAAGCGGAGATGCAAAATAATATGTCTTGCTACATTAAGAAAATTCTTTTTACATAGACTTTCTTCTTAAAATCTGTTTTATGACAACTAAATAACATTTCAAACTTTAGACATCAGTTGGCCTAAGTGTGGGAAAACAGCTTTTCACGCTCCAGTGCCAGCGATGCTGTGGTGTCTCCCTGGCACGCAGTAAAATGAGAAAGCGCACTGATTTCTCCTGCTGGTTCGAGCCCTGGCATTCGGAATTCTCGACATGACCAACGTGGGTTTGGAAAGACACCACTGAAAGTTGAGGAACTTTGTCTGAGACAGATGGAAAGCCAAATATTTTCTTTGTTGCCGTTTTGGTCGTGCCCCGTAAGTGGCCGGGACCGTGCTCGACGTTAGAACCATCAGCATTCATTCCATGTTCACATATCCACTTTTGTGAAAGGCCGACACACAAAGAAGCAATTTCACACCATTGATTATTCAGTTATATTGAAAAGTCAAGAGGTCACCGGATAGTAAAGAAGTACTTACAAACTATTTTCTAACCGCACATGGAATGAAAAGTATTTCTTTGAATTCAACCAAAAGTCAAATTAGATATTGAGCTTATTGAGCTTGAACTTATTGAGTAAGACGTCAATGTAAAAGGCACAACTGCAGGAAAGGAGATGTTTTAATGCAAACCAGGTTCAAGTGTCAAGTCAAAGCAGGTGAGTAAATATCAACGTGTGGTGAGTGAAGGGGGTTGTTAGTGCTCGACTTTAAGCTTATGATCCATTACAACTGTGTCCGAGTCGTGGGTTGCTGCTTGATTTGTTCACATTCCCCGTTCTCTATGCTTTGAATTTCAAGCTTGTGCAACTATGTGAATGACAAGGCTCTGATTGCTACTTCCTCTTTCTCTTCGACCGCAGACAAACATTGAGGGTTACTGCAGATCAGTGGTCACCAACTGCAATTGTGAGCAAATCAACACTAGCATGTAGTGCAACTCCTTTCTGTGTCCAATCAAAGATGATGAGGTCTTGTGAAACCGTTATTGCTTTTTCATTACAGTCTAATAGTTTCCGATGTTCATGCTCAAAAGTAATAGACTGCTGATTTCCTGATCCACTATCATCCAAAATGAAGCGATGAACAGCACCTTGCATGTGGTGTGTTTTAAGAGCGATATGAGCAAAACAAAAGGCAATTTACCCTTTCTATTGTTTTTAACAAGACAATAAAATAGTCTCACAGCCCCTTAAAATAAGGTAAAAAAAAACAAATACAGTCTGCAATGTTTCAAGTATTTACAGTATCTACCCATGCTTTCGAGCAGCCCCAACGCTATATTTTTAATGTATTACTTTTTCTGTTTATATCATCCCCCCCTAAAGAGCAATATTAAAGTTTAAATCGTGTTCTAGTTTCCCATGTCCCTTTCTAAACAAGTATCATGAGTGCTGTATACTGTATTTAATGCAATTTAACAAACTAAACCACTGATTTATTGGTTCAATGTAATAACAGGAGCTGCAGCCGTGAGGAAAACAAGGTCTTCTGTATGTGCGTGTGTGGTTGTATGCTCTAAATTGAAAAAAAATGGTACTGTTTTCTTGTTTTTACCAGACCCAACATGTCAAGCAACTAAGCCGAGATGGATATGGTGAGTCGGGGGGGGGGGTCAGTGGGTGGGTCTTTGAAATATCCCACAGTCGGTACACATGTAGACACATGTGTGCACACAAATGAGATTAAGTGCTCCAGCTTTCACATGACCAATGATTACATTAGGATGCAGTCACAGACCGTTTCTTACAGAGGCCAGGGTCCAAGGTCAGAAAAACACCCTCACAAGACACATATCAAACATCACATATGGACTCAGCAGCACCAGCTGACAGATGGGCTGTTATTTCAGGGCAGACAGGAGGGCTACACCATGTTCAAGTTGTGTGACTACGAGCAGCCATCTCTCTTAATTTCATTTGTCATGTTTGTCTGTCGTCTGTGACACTGAGGTGAGTGGGTTGAAAGATTTGTTGAATGATCAAAGGGTAGTTAAAGGTCCAGAGTGTAAGACGGAGTTTATATTTTGGAATGGAGACTGAATGTTAAAACAATTTACGGAATTTGAATAGGTATACGATTACCTGTGCTGCGCTTACTGTTAGGGATATTTCCCTGCTGCAGGTGACTTGAGGATCAGGATGGAATGGATATGTAGTCTCTTTAGTTAAAAGCCATGACCTCACTCATCAACACAACACGACTAATTACTGGAGGAAAAAGTGCCGGAGGATTGATGACTTTATACACGTTCCATTCTGTCTAATCGTCCTGGATTTAAGTTTAAGATAATTGCCACAACAGCACTTCATACATTCTCATCCACAGCTGTCTGGATGACCTCCACCTCTATCACTAAACCTGTCAGTCACACACACTAGAGTCAACGTTGTCCAGAAGGTGATCATGGGTCTGAATCTAACACTACACAAATGGACAAGCAAAGTAGAAGGTATTCACACTGTATAAATCAGACCTCAAGTTGGCTGTAGCGATGTAACTAAAGCTCTTTCCTATTTGATCTTATATTTAAGGGAAACTCATATTACTCCTAAAAATGTGGGGACTAACCACAGTTACACATAGCGAATAGAAAAGACAAAGAACAAAAGCGGAAAACAGAGCAATGGATACGGACGAGGCCGCAGTTAAAAGGTAGAATATGAGTTTCTATACGGTGCGGTAAAAGAAGATAATAATCATCATGCATACTTTGTATTAGCTCTATTCATTTTTTTTCCAATCGAATCTTTCATAGTTTTTTCCAAAAGAAACTAAAATGGCTGGTTGAACATTGCAGCGTAAGCAGCTATCTGGATAGTGTGTCTTGCTCCAAACTTACCTAGATTATCAGCTGCAATGCAGCGTTAGTCGAAGGATTGAATCAGAACCACATGGGGGAGAGGAAAAAGATGCAAGTCAAATAAGAGAGAGCCAACTGTACAGACCAAATCATCAAGGTACAGTTACTGTTAATGAATGCCCACCTTCAGTCCAATCACACCACTGATTTTTTTAATCCAGTCAACAAGTGTGTAAAAGATTTTCTTGCCCACAATCAGACAGAATTGTTAGATAAGTGCACTTTGAACAGATACATGCAGAGAACAGAGTGAACTTTATAGTTTTTCCTCAGACAGTATGTACAGAAACAATGAAGCTGTAGTTACTATATTATTTGTATGCATGGCTACTGCTTCATTATTCTGTAAACCATCATACATATCACTAAATAAATACATGCTATTTTGATGGACTTGTTTTTCTCCCTTGCAGTAGTGAGGAGAGAAATGTGCCCACAGCTCTAGTGTTAACAAACTGTCATGCACCCATCCTGACAGTGTTTAGTGCCAATCAAAGTCATGCAGGCTGCTGTAGAGGAATGAAACAACTTATGTAACAGAAAAAAAAAAAGATTGCAATTAAACATTTTAAGATATACACCAATTCCTAATCCACAACATTATAGGAACAAGTGAACCATGGGTGTCTTGGATATCTTAGCATCCACTATTTCAAACTTGAAAAAATTATTATTCCAAAAATCATCATCAATAGTGATTTCATTCCTTTTTTGAGTGTGGTATTTTTATCCACTTGGATGTGTATGTAGAGTCTAGGCCAAGAAGACTGCAGAGAAGTGGCTCCTGTGCTCTCACCAAAGCGTGTTTACCAAGTAAGGCAATGTTTAGCCTTACTAGATCTGCACATGTCTAATCACTGAGGATAAACTCCTTTTAGACACACACACACACACGCACTCACACACATACACACACACACACACAGCTGCCTAATAAAAACATCATACATACAACTTAGACACTGCCCCACTTTCCTATTGACCTATTTTCTGATGATAAAATCCAATTTTTCCGAGACTCATCTATGCCTTTATAGAAGGTACAGATTACAAAAACAAAACACTTTTCAAGTTCTAGATTTAGCGTAATTCAGTGTACGGTTGCTTTTTTTTTCACTCCGGATGTAAAGTCAACACAGTGAACAAACCAGGTATGTGTAATTTTGACATTCAGGAGTCAGTGCAAACCACATCAGTCTTTAGTCCACCCCATAGTATCCACAGGAAAATCAATAGAACGGAAGAAAGCAATACTTCCCACCCTTTACTTGAAATACACATGTGCAGCAAATCTTGTAAGGAGTTTCTCCTTTTGCATTTGCAGTCCTTTATTACAAGTGTCAGGCTTAATTGTGAGCACTATTCTCCATCATTGGCAGAAAAACTACGTAACACTGATATTTTGTAGTCACTTTGAAATAGGTCTAATACAAAATGACTATTTTCTTACCTTTCTTTGCTTTCTTCTGAAGTTTCAACGTGTCTGAGGATTTCTTCTTTATTTCTTGCCGAGCTCTTTTATACTCTGTTTCAGATGACACAAGGAGAAAAAAGTCAAATGTATTGAAAATGTGTTAAAACACAGTATTTGTGAAGAATATAATAATTGTTTGGCCAGAATTACATTCAAGGAGACAACCATGAGTATCATGTGCCCCAAGACATAGTTGTTTGACAGTTTGTTTATTTCAGCATGACTTGAGCGGATGACAGGACAACAATGGCACTTTAAAAGGCTTGCAGTTGCTCTGGATGTTCACTCCAGGTAAACTGCTGTCAGTAGCAATGCATTGTTGCTCGTTTGAAATAGTACCTTTAGCATGGTCCTTGTCCAAAGTGTGCACTCCTCTTTTCCACTCCTCTATCTGTTCTTGTAGAGGGTTGATCAGGCACTCCAGGAAACCTCTGCAAGTTAAACATCAGTTAAACCAGTATATATACATATATATATATTTACGAAGAAGTGGACAGAACCTTTTAAATCGAATCTTGTCTCTGGTTCTCAAAAAACAACATAAAAGGTCTTCAAATACCTTTGAAGACCTTTTGACTCCAGTTTTATTTCATTCATGTCTTACAGACCCTGCAGGGTTAATCAGTGTCTCCATCACGGACATAAAAACATCAGGTGCAGTTGTCCTTTATGTCTAAAAGGCATGGTCTTCTCTGTCAATCATTAACAGGCAGAGAGAAAGGGAGGAGGAAAACAGACTGGGAAGGAGAAAAACAGTCTGGTCATGTCTGACTGTCTTGTCACAGGGGGACGCTAAGAAGCTTGTACAGTCATGTCTGTCTTTGTGAGCATGTTTAAGAGGCTGCAAGTGTGAGTGGTGGGCAGCTGCAGGCTTAGAGCATGAAACTAAAATTAGATGTGCCCCTCTCGCAGGCATTCTCCAGGGAGTGTGTGTGTATGTCAGCGGGTGTGTGGTGACCACAGAACCCCCCTGTACAGCCCCTGCTATGGAGATCTGTGGAATCTCTGCTGAAATGCCACCCGTATTAGAGAGTCCCTTGTCTGAGTTGTCTGAGTGTTCCGAGTCGTGTTTGTGTGTGTGTGTGTGTGTGTGTGTGTGTGTCTGGAAGAGAGAGATGATGGTGTTGAGGGTGACTTCCCTGAGACATTATACATTTAGACGCTGTTCTAACCAGACAGATTGTCTCTTTCTCAGCAGCAAATGCCCCCAGCAAACAAATCATCACGGTATGATGACAAAATGATAATTCAAATGCAAGGCAATCTTCTTGAGTTGCACTGGAAGTATCGTCAAAATACACTGACTTGCTAATTCAGGATAAATGGCATTGGGAAATAAGTGTTATCTTCTGTTTGATTAACAAACACAATGTATTTTCTGTCAAAACGGTGAACTCAATATTAAATCTTTACACTCACGTTTAGATTGAGAATATTGAAATAAATAAAAACTCCTCTGTCACAAATCCCAGCCCAAGTATTCACAAAAATGTGATTAGAATTATTTTGTACCACATGCAATATATATGCTAAATAACTGATTTATTTAGAATAATTTGTTGTTGGAATATCAGCGCATCAGAGTCATTTGCCTCTTTCTCTGTGTTCTACTACAAGCTAAAATTCCCTCTTGACAATACAGTGATTATGTGATCCTGTGAGGTGGCAAATTTCAACAGTGTTTGAGGAGCGGAAAAGAAGAAGAGGAGAGAGCACAAGACCAAAATACGGACAAACTATATGTATCGTTACTTACATGGAGAACTGTTTGAGTTTGCCTTCTATGCTACGATGTCTCATACACATTCTTGTCAAGGCTGATCCAATATCCCTGGTTCCACCTGAAAAACAAAACAATACAAAAACAATGTTTAATGAAACAATTCATTAACCTTTCAGACAACAATCCACACTGACTTATTTCTTGAATGAGGAAACAGATAGAGAAGACTAGAGGCAAGAAAAATATACCACAGAGATTCATATTTCAACCTTATCCTTGGGGACACTAATGCCCCAAAAATGGAAATCTATTTGTATCATAATCATGTTTTGGGGATCAGACTCAACAGAAGGAATGCAGCAATTTGTATCAAACTACCGAAACTTCAGACCTGGAGCTGCATCGTTGAGACAGCTAATTATACACAAGTCACCGGAGAGACTCCAGAGAGAACAAACCCAAACAATGGGCTTTTGATAGACACAAGGTGGCTGCATCTACAGTGTACGCACTGAGTGAAAAGCAGTTTGATATTGAAGTGAAGCACATAATTGTCACAGACTGCTAATCCTGAATAGTTATTCACTTCAGACTGAACCGTGTTACGTCACTGCAGGGAAATAAATATGGCAGAAGAAACTCCTTGACCCCACTCTTTCCACTGCTGCTGTAAACTGTGGGACTCAGTGGGATGCACCGACTCAGAGAACATGCATGAATTCAGGTCAGGTGAAGTGATGAAGGGATATTGGAGCCGGAGTCTAGAAAATGTGCTTGGGGCAAGTGCCATTTTTGTGTCACACAGGCTAACTAGCTTTCCAGAGAAAGGCCTCTGGCTCGACAGCTAAGCAGGGACATGACGTTGATTGGCAGAACTATTGTTTGACTGCTCAGTGTGACCCAACTGGGGCACATATGCGTGTGTGTGTGTGTGTGTGTGTGTGTGTGTGTGTGTGTGTGTGTGTGTGCGTGTGTGTGCATGTGTTTGCTGGTGTTGGTGGGTGCATAAGAGAGAGTTGGAGCTCTAACATGAAACAGTGTGAACTTCTCGTGACTTTCCGCTCAGAGACAAAGTGATGTGATGTGAACGCGTGCATGTGTGCACATGTGTGTATGTGTGTGTGTGTGTGTGTGTGTGTGTGTGTGTGTGTGTGTGTGTGTGTGTGTGTGCGTGTATGTGCGTGTATGTGCGTGTATGTGCGTGTGGGTGTGTGTGATGATTGGACTCTAAGTGTGAATCCCCTCCAACTGAGCAGGCCATTCTGCTGTCATCATAGTCCCTGCCACATGCAGAGACGCACACACTCAGACCTGTCACTCAGTCACTCCCACTCAGATTTACAACACAAGGAATTGTTTTTTTTGACTGAGTCAGAGGTTGAGGAGGACAAATGCAAGAGTGTTTTGGTTTGACCTACAACACTTAGTCTTTGTAACAAGGGTGCAGGGAATGGAAAAGTTCTAAGTACTTAACAAGAGGGGAAAAAAGCAAAAAGTGTTTACATTTTTAATGACCCAACATAGTGTGTGTTGCATGTTAAGCAATGCACAGCAATGCTGCTGGTCTGCTTTTGGTTTTTGTTGTTTTCTGTTTTTGGGGGGGAAGTCTGCTATGTGTGAATTGTGTGTCTCTTGGGGAAAAGGTGGTAAAACGTCTCATTTTGAATTTTAGTGTCAAAATCCACTGGATAGTGGTAAAGAAAAGTGATTTGCTTAAATTGTTGTTTTTGTTTCACACTCTTAACATAAATCACGAGACACAGATGCGAGAATCTTCTGTGTCAGTGTTGCAAAATGTGCAAATAAGCACTATATGAGCGCTTCTGTGTTAAATCATCTGTTTCTAATCTAAACCAGGGCTGTTTTCTCTACCTTCTCTAAAAGACCAGTGTTAGCACACTGAGCATTAGAGAGCTCAGTGAAAAGAAGGCAGCACAGAGAGACACAGGAAAGAACTGAGTAAGGCTACTTCATAAAATAAGTCATGACTTTCCCGCACTTATCAACAATCCATAATTTAATGTCAATCCCTTTGAGCCTAATATGACCTTTGAAGGCTTTCCCTCTATCCATTCATTCACCCGCTCCTCTTAAACTGTGCATGCTTATTATTGCAGAGGGTGTGGCTACGACATGCTTTAAAAGACCTCTCTGTTATAACTCCACCATAATGCTCTTTCATTCCTGCATTGACTCCTTTACTCGTCATATCCATCCATCCATCCATCTGGCCACCACTCGTGCTTCCCATGATGGCTTGTTGTTGCAGAGGGCGTGGCTGATAGATGCCACCGTGGCAAAAAGAGGCCACAAAAAAATGAAATTTAATTACTTTCCCCAAAAAAAGGGGGAAAAAGACAGTTGCTTTTTCATTAGAAAGTTACTGTAGAGTTCAGGCTTATGCTCAAGGGAAGAATTTGGTTTCAGTTGATTATTCATTTGGTGCAACCCCACCCACACCAGTGGACTTGATAGGAACCAAAATATGTTCTTGGCCGCATGAAGCATATTTATGGTTGTAGAAATATGACACTCTTGACTCTAGGTTAACTCCAACACACACAGTGAAGTCAGAATCTTTATGGGATTACTGCGATATCTCGTTTTCCATTTGAGTAGCGTGTC
>JAFBJT010110804.1:20652-35076 GCA_016785325.1 Chascanopsetta lugubris | reverse complement strand
TTCATAGTCACCTAAATGTCCCCCCCCCCAATTACTCTTAAATGAGCCCATTAATGTATATTTACATGAGGAGCGAATCCTCTCTACGGGGGCAGCCATGTTTTTACAGTAGCCCAGAGTGGATGTAATAAGTGTCTTTTGAGTTTGAATGACAACTGAAGTCTGCCATAGCTTGTCCGGCGCCCTCAGAAAGGTGAGGGTGAGGTGATGGCTACAAAATGCAACTTCACCTCTAGATGTCACCAAATCGTACACAGTGCACCTTTAAAGGTAACACAGAATCAGCATTGTTTACCATACCGAACATTCTTCTCCTTCCTCGTCGCTGTCTGTTGTTTGTGTTACTTCACCATGATGAACTTTGTCCACACAAGCTCTTTGCCAACTCTATGCGATCTACTCGTCATTGTTTCAGACTCATATTACGCTTCTAACTGAGCAGAGGGAAGTTCCCGGCCAAGTCGGCTTGGTGGGGGAGTTTCAAGCTGTTAACAGACACAAATGAATTTGTTTGAAATGTGGTTTCAAACAGCCACTGTGTGTTCAGGGAAGATTATGAAAGGGAAAAAAAGAAGAGTGAATTTATCAAGATTTCGGGGGGAGGTATACGTTTTGAAAGAAAGCGAAATATCGTAGAATGACAGCCAACACTGTCACAAGGGCAGGTTCTTAAAGATGCAAGTGAGTAGGATTTGGTGACATCTAGAGGTGGAGTTGCATGTTGTATCCATCACCTCACCCTTCTGAGCGTGCAGGAGAACCTGTGGTAGACCTCAGTTGTCGCGAGTGCGTCCACTTTTACTACTGTAAAAACATGGCGGCCCCCATAGAGAGGACCCCCTCCCCGCGTAAATACACATTAATGGGCTCATTTAAGGGTAATGGAAAAAAATAATACATTTAGGTGATGTTTAATGTATGAACATGTCCGAATAGAATTGTTTTGTGATCTTTTTTGAGAGGTGACAAAAATGACCGGCTGCACCTTTAATGCATTTCCTTGTAGCTGCCGGGGCCTTTCGCTGACAGATAACAGTGAGTTGAAACAGCGTCCTGTCCCTCAGGTCACTCCAGCGGGCCGTTTCAGGACACCACATGTAAACATGTCTGAGTGGGACGGCTTCCTTTTGTCGTGCTGTGACAGCTCTATAGGTTCATACCTGTTTGGGAAACACGTGGTGTGTTGCAAAATCATTCCAACAGGGGTCACGTGCCGGGAGCATGTGACGCGCCGCAGCCAGTGGATTTACATTCCGCGAACAATTAGAGGCGGCGGATAACAGCTGCGTCGAGTGTGTCAATCAAATGGGGGCGTTTGGGGTGAGAGGAATAACAAAAACACAATACATGGGGTTGTGCACCTCTAAGTGTGAAAGAGCACAGCTGCGGAGATGTTATACTAAAACACAGTTTTGGGTTAAAGCACTGGCGCACTGCATGAAACTTCAACTCTGCGTTAAAGGGGCAGTGTGTAAGATTTCGGGCATTTTCCGTCACGGCTAAAAACATGACAAAACAATTACATACTGATATTTTCATGAATTTACATTCACCTGAAAGGTATTCTTTTGATCGCGTTACCCTTAAAGGAGCCCATTGATGTGTATTATGAGGAGCGGGTCCGCTCAACGGGGGCCGCCATGTTTATACAGTAGCCAAGAGTGGTAAAGACAACTGAGGGCTACCATCGGTTCTCCTGCATGTTCGAAAGGGACGGGTGAGGTGATGGATACAACGTGCGACTTCACCACTAGATGTCACCAAATCTTACACACTGCGCCTTTAAATGCACAAGTATTAGAAATAATCAGGAATCACTTGTGGCAACTAAATGCGTGAGACAACAGATAAGATAAAGTGCGTTTTTGGATGATCTATCTTCATTTTCATGAGGAGTGAGCCTCTCTCTCTCTCTCTCTCTCTCTCTCTAGCCCTTTTTACGAGAGCCCAAAGTTGGCATACGAAACGCTTTAATGACATCCGAGGGCCACCATAGGTTCTTCTCCACGCCCGATAGGGAAGGGGGGAGCTGACGTTTACGACATGCAACTGAACCTTACACACTGCACCATTAAAGTCAAGTAACAGACACAGAGAGCATGTGGCAGAGGGGAGGGTGGGTGAAACAGAAGTCGAGAGAGCGAGAGAATAAACATGCCATTTTGATCGCCCTGCGCTGGCGTGTCTGAGCTGAATGCTCCACAGTGACACGGGCGTGACATCAGAGCAGCCCAACATGGCTACCAGAGGAGCCCGGGCGCAACGCAACCAAAAATGAGGACACATCTTTCAGCATCAGTGCCCCACTGTCTACAGACAGGCACACACACACACACACACACACACACAGTGAGAGAGAGAGAGAGAGAGAGAGAGGGAGAGAGAGAGGGAGAGAGAGAGAAGACGGTGCCTTGTGTACATTTTTCAATCAGAGCAGACAGAAGGCTTTAATACACTCACTTGTGTGGGGGAAAAAAACTTGAAAAAATTAAAATAAAAACCCTGTAGGAAAATAAAAATTCTATTTGATATCATGAACTGGGCTAGATGGATAAAAAGAACATCTCATGACATGCGGCGGAGATTTCCCATGATAAAACTCACAGTGCTGCCCAGTGTTGAAATGTATCATGAAAGGCGGCTTGTTCAAGAGCACAGCGTTACGTACAGATTTATTTTGAGTGCATGTACCACTACCCCTCGCCCGCCCCCCGCCACTCACACGTATACACACACGCACACACACACACACACACACACCCGCGTTCCACTGACCCAAGAATCCTCCAGTCAGCTCGCACACATGTGCTCAAATAACATGTCACCTTGGATAACCTCATCACGCTGCTAACACAGTGAAAAGGTCTCATGCTGACCTATGTGAGCCCAGCTTGTTTATCTCTGTCTCCAGTCAGAGCGGACTGAACCACATGGAAAGAGACAGAGGACTCGCACTGTTCGAAAGTGTGATCCTTCATTATAGCACCAACAATCATGCCGGTCAGGTCAGCGCAGGACTGTATGACCTATATTGTCACATATAATATAATATTATGGCCTGTGCTGCTTTACTGAGTAATAAAAAGTAATTACTCTGTATGGGGATGGCTTCCATGACCTACTTGTCCTGAATTGTAGCTCGCCTTTATGAATAAGACCTTTATTATCAATTTGGCGGCAACAAAGAGTCTTTCATCAATAGAAAATGTTTTTTTTTAGTTTTTTTTGTTTTTTTTATATTGACATTTTGACATCATGGAAATGTTTTTGCCTTCTTGTTAACAATTAGATGAGAAGATTGATACCAGTCATGCTATATTTGCACGGTGAAGATCAAGAGGTCAACGCCGGCAGCAGTTAGCTTAGCATTATGGCGGGAAATTGCTAACTAGGGCCAAAATGGCACATTTGCACAGTAAATATTTGCCTTTTGGAAAATAATTATATTGAACTGAGGTATACAAGAAAACAGTTGAAAGCTAATTAGCCTAACTTAGCATAAAGATAAGAGCACGTTCCCTCTGATTGATGTATGATGTGGCTACAGCTGCAGGTGCATTGAGCTGACATAAGCAAGTTAGCAGAGGGTCAGATTAGCTTAGCATAGCCAAGCGAGTTTGACACTGTTGGAGGGCCACTTGAAATCTCATTAAAATATAAAATAAATATAATATATATAGAATTTATTGAATTTATAAAATTAACAAGTTGTAGTTAGCATTCAGTTAGCTTGGCTCTGCACAAGGGTTAAAAAGACATGCGACTTTATGCTAAGCTAAACTAACTGGCAGTAGCCAATTATGTTTTAATAATGATTGACAACTGTGATATCAATCGACTTTTGTAAAAAAAAAAAAAAGTTAATTACTTATGGCAATTTATGAATTGTAGCCATGACAACAAAACAAAGTCAATTTCCACTCAGTCAGTCATGACCGATTAAAGTTATTAAATAGTTGTTTTTTTGTAAATTGGCAACACACTTGAAATGAAAACACCAGGTGGGTAACGCTAATGCTGCAAATTAGCGCTAATTGCTGAGGTATGTCCGCACTTTAAATGTGAAGTGAGAACTAGCCTCATCAGACTGCTGTCTTTTTCCATTGGCTGGCACGTGGGCTTGTGCCAGGCTGTGAGGACATGAGGCGGCGTACATACACAGCAGGTCATTGCCACAGAGATGGAGGGGGGGGCGGGAGGGGGGGGGGGGGGGTGGGGGGGGGGTTAGCCCATTCCTCACTTATTACCTTAAGTAGTAATTAGCAAGCTTTGTTTACTGGCAGGGATCTCGAGACGGGCCTGAAGTTTGCAGCAATTTAATTATGCACAGAAAGAGGGAGCACGGAAAATGGAGGTGGGCAGTGGGGATAAATGCCATCCACGGTGGTCTCTCTGTGTGAGTGTGTGTGTGTGTGTGTGTGTGTGTGAGCGTGAATCTGTGGGGTTTATTTATGTTTTTATGTGTGTGTGTGTGTGTCTGTGTGTCTGTGTGTGAGTGTGTGTTTCTGCAGGCGTCATCCCCCCGAATTATAGGTTGCACTTTCACAATAGGTCTAATGTCCCACTGCTCAAAAACAAGGGATATGGGAAAATTGCTGTAAACCTTTTCAGGCTGCTGCGGCAGCTCCACTTCACAATGAAGCCTTTTGAACGATATGGGGAGTTTCTACAGTTGATTCGAGCCGGCACAGAGATATTTAGGTGACCTAATTATGGTGAGCCCTAACGCGATGTAGATGAAACATAAACAGAGTTCAACCCAGGATCACCCCCGCGACCGGGGGGCTGCAGGTGATGGTTAAGAGATTGAGTGATCGCACAAGTATAGAAGGAGTCTCTTCGATGGCGCTCGCAACACTTGAGAAAGTGCAATAAGATCTGCGCGACGGTTCGATGTGCTGACGCCACCAATCCTGCAGAAGTGTCATAAAGGGCCGAATGGCATCACGGTGCCGAGCGGCTCCCGTGTGCTAACATGGCCGGGTGTTTCCATTCATGCTGAAAACTCCCCCGAACAATGCAATGTGCACATGCTCCCTTTCTCTCCTTTGCTTCCCCCCCCCCCCCCCCCCCCCCCCCCCCCCCGACGCACTCGGGAGCTCAAACGCACAGACGTGTACAATCGCACTCTCGCACAGGCACGACGTTCTTGCCATGTGATCCTGCAAGGCACGATGCCAACGGCCAGACATGCCACTTGCCAGAAATCCTTGAGACAGAGCGAGAGAGTGAGAGAGAGAGAAAGAGAGAGAGAGAGAGAGAGAGAGAGAGAGAGAGAGAGATTCTGCACATTTGTCACTTTGTGAGTTCTCCTTGTCAAAGTGTGAGTACAGTGCATTACACTGAGAACACGAAATGTAGCTGCGACAGTTTCCCTGCAATGTAAGTGTGGCGGCGGCGGCGGCGGTGGCGGTGGCGGTGGCGTTGGTGTGGGGGCCGTTGATTCCGAGAAAAGAGAAAAAGAAAGCGACACGTGACGCTGGAGATCTAATGTGGAATTGTTCTGCGGGAACGTGTTTACTGTCCATTGTCTCGGTTCTTGGAAGGCTTCCTGAAAAGCACGTAGCCGCGCGCCAGCACCGTCCCCATCCGCTACATTTCAACTCAAGATTCATGACGGCCACTGCTGATGGGGCCCAACCTCCGGTGCAGATACACATCAACCATGTGTCAAACCTGTGGCCCCGCGGGCCAAATGTGGCCCCGCAAGATCACTTGGTGTGGCCCGAGAAGAGCGCATTAAAGGCAGGCGATGGTCTAAAAATAAACGTCTAAAAGCATGAACCGTGAATTACACATGCCACTTTTTACGTGTAGCAACGTATTGAGTGTGTTTACAGGTGGAACATGTGCGGAAATGATACCGTATTTGTGACTTAAAGGTGCAGTGTGTACGATTTGGTGACATCTACTGGTGAAGTTGCGTATTATGTGCATCGTCTCACCATTACCATTCCAGCATGCAGGAGAACCTATGGTGGCCCCTTGGTTGTCATTAAAGCTCAAAAGATGTTCAGTACGTCCACTCTGGGCTATTGTATGAAAAAAAAAAATGGCCGCCCCCATTGGCTGGACCCGCTCCTGGTGTACATATACATTATAGGGCCCAATTTAGGGTCATGTAAAAAAGCGAGTCATTCATTGGGGTGACATGTCTATATGTAATTGTTTCGCAATTCTAATTCTCTAGATAGATAGAAGTGACAAAAGTGGCCCGGAATGTTACACACTGCACCTTTAAAGAGATAACAGACAATCAAGTATGAAGACAGCCTGACCTATAACACGCTATCATCTCGACAGGGGCCTCCACAAACCAAACAAGTCTGCAAGGGAGAACTCGAAGAAAGACAATAACAAATCAGCTGTCCTCTATTTTAGGAAGTTCACATCCTCGTCTCGAGGCCTTTGAACACCACAAGCGGGTCTCTTGTGAAACTCGCAACGGCTCAAATCGGCAATTCATCTCCACCATCCCCCCCCCCCCCCCCCCCCCCCCCCCCCCCCCCCCCCCCCAAAAAAAAATCTGGCTCCCATCCAAGTCATCCTCTGATTCAGGTGGGAAATGTTAGCTTACCGAGTTTAGCCGCCGTACGGGTGGAACATTGGTCATTTAGCCGTAATCTGGTTTGATCAAAGTCAATTGATCAAATTGGTGTATTTGGCAAGTCTGTCGGAGTGGATTCATTCATGCTTTGATGCCGAGGTCACACCGGCCTCCAGCGTTGGCTCTGAAATATGTTTGTGTCACGAGTCGAGACTTTTCCTCTTCCTCGGCAGGTACCGACGGAGAGCCAGAATTTGGGTCAAAGTGGGAGTCATGGAAATACCAGACGTTCCTCCTCCTCCGACGCCCACACATGTCCGGGCTTTTCCAACACGAGCGGGGGAACTCTTCCGCCAAACGCATCGAATGGTGCGCGGGTGCGCGGGTCGGGGGCCAGGCGCGATCAATCGAACGCAGACTCCAGCTGATCCTCATTGTTGCCACTTGATGGAAACAAAGCGGTTTGACACCTCTGCAGTCAGATGGAAACTACTGTGGGACGGATCTGTCCTGACTCAAAAAGGAAATGTGTTTATGATAACCAGGGGCATTATGAGCGTTCTGAAGACTGATCTGAAGATAATTACGGGCAGAATAAAGTTCTTAAGTGATTCAGATGAAATGATGGATCGCGTTTCTGCTGGCAGATCTCGGAAATTAAAAGACGACACCGTCGTTTTTACTGTATGGAGAATGTTTTCAATGAGTCCCTTTAATATTCACATTAGGTGGTTTCTATGGAAACGGCCCTGTGTTTCTACAGTAGCCCTGAATGTACAAACTATAAATACTTTGAGTTTGAATGAAACTCGGGCGGTGGAACTATTCAACTGCAACTTGCCACTTCACCACTAGAGGGCACTCAACCTCGTGCACGATACCACTGATGCACTTCACGTTGAATAGTTACGATATCTACCTTGAGAAAGTTCAAGTCAAAATACAAATTTTTTGATACGCAGGAATTCTGTTTGGTCGCTGGTGCCGCAATTAAAGGTGCAGACCGTACGACTGAATGGTCAGAGATGTAGAACATGAAAAGAAATTAGTGTAAAGACGGAAGACCTTCGCTGACTCGCTGACTATGGGAAGGGAAGGACGGGGCGTCACTCGTCCCCACACACTGGCGCTTTTAACGGCGGCAGAATAAGCTGTAAAATATCGATACCACGCCGCCATCAGACCCATATACAGTTACACCTCTCCACAAACTCCCTTTCACACCGCGGGGATGAAACACTCTGGCAGTCCCTGCCTCCGTCTGTCGCCCTCTCGCCGGATCCGCGGCAGACGTGGACTAAACTTAACTCCCGTCTCGCCCGTATCCTTCACAAATCCCCCCCGACCCCGATCGTCTTCCAGCGCCAGACCTAAGATTTGCAGCGCGGCCCGAGCGCGCCGCGCACTTTGCCGCAGAGGCAGAGACGTGTCTTTCCGGAATCCGATGTGGGCTGAAGAGGCTGCGTGACGAGCAGAAAGTCTAATGTATGAGAGTGTGATGTAGGAGCGGTGCCTTGTATCGCATAGCATCAGCAGTGACTCATCACTGTCTCAGGGAGGGCACACACACACACACACACACACACACACACACACGCACACACACAGAGAGCTGCTCCCCACGCACGTATATATGCAGTATGCACCAGGCATGAGGACACACACACACACACACACACACACACACACACACACACACACACGCATTTTAAAAGGTGTGTGTTCACCCTCCCTAAAACAACAGAGGAAATCACCTTTAGGTGCTTTTCTCCAACTGCCTGTCTTTCATCTCTGGTGAAGCTCCAGAGACATTTTACAGAGGTTATTCCCTGACATTGCTTTTCTCCGCCCCCCCCCCCCCCCCCCCCCCCCCCCCCCCCCCCCCCCCTTCCATTCTTTTTCCCCGCCCCCCCCCCCCCCCTCGGCTACACCCCCCCCTCCCCTCACCCGCCCCCTCTTATAGCCGCTTCTATTTGAAACCAGCCAATCTCTCTCTCTCTCTCTCTCCACCTCGACACTCCCCGCTTAGCAGACAACCCCGGGCCCCCTTGTGGAATGTTGTATAGCGTTAGGCCTATGGAGAAAGGGCATCCCGGGACACGGCCAGAGCACACAAATACACACACACACACACACACACACACACACACACACTACATATGCTAACACACACACAGTCACACGCACACATAGACAAATACAGCTGTTGAGAGCCATCACAACCCCTTGGCGGACGTCCAAGTCAAAGACGAGTGCTGGAAGGCCTCCGTTTAGAGAGAGAGAGAGAGAGAGAGAGAGAGAGAGAGAGAGAGCGAGAGAGCGAGAGAGAGAGAGAGCGAGAGAGCGAGAGGGCTCATTTTCCATGTATGTTGTGTTTAACACTTGAAGATAGAAACTTGGCAGCACAAACGCCTCATTACCTCCATCTGATCCCACCAACACCCCCCCCCCCCCCCCCCCCCCCCCCCCCCCCCCCCCTTCCCCCCCTCCGCCCCCCCCCCCCCCCCCCCCCCCCCCCCCACGCCTCCTAACAGCACTATGTATACAGGGAGGAGGAGGAAGAACATTCAAAACTACCTTAAAGGTGCAGTGTGTACGATTCGGTGACATCTAGAGGTGAGGTTGCATGTTGTATCCATCACCTCACCCCTCTGAGCATGCAGGAGAACCGACGGTAGACGTCAGTTGTCATTAAAACTCAAGAGAGGTTTCGTACGTCCACTTTGACTCCTGTAAAAACATGGCGGCCCCCAGGAAGAGGACCCGCTCCTCGTGTCAATATATATGAATGGGCTCATTTAAGGGTGATGGGGAAAAATAATACATTTGGGTGATTATGAAATTGTTTTTTTTAATTTTTTTTAAAATTTTTTTTAGAAGTGACAAAAATGGGTGAAATCTCACACACTGCACCTTTAATTCAATGACTCGCTGGGATCTCTGAGAAAATGAGTGAAGGACCAATCCAACCTGCGTGACATCTGTTTCGAGGAGTCCACAGAAAGGAAAGACCACGTCGTCCCTAACCTACGGGCAACTATGTGTTTTTATATTCTTTTCTTTCGCTAATCGTCCTGACAACAAACACATGACTGAGCTGTGGACAATAAGACACTGAGCAGGGTGTCAGAGAGAGAGACAGAGTGAGTGTGTGTGTGAGAGAGAGAGGGGGGGGGAGGGGGGGGAAAGTGACAGGAAATTATGAAAATCGCCACAGGCTGCGTGTCGGCGAACCACACACTGCAACCATGCACACACACACACACACACACACACACACTTACACAGACAAACACACACACACACAGAGTGTGAGAGAGGGGAGGGGAGGGGCTGTATGTATAGTCAGATATGCCTCCTGCAGGGTTCAGGTAAGGTAAACACACACACACACACACACACACACACACAACCGACACATCTGACACTGCAGACGACGGCACGCACACACACACACACACACACACACACACACACACACACACACACACACACACAGTGCTCTTCAATTGAATCTTTTCTTTTAATCCCTCTAAAAAAATCAACATAACGGATTCAAAGGGCCACGCGTCACATTTGGCTTTGATAGCCTTCGTTCTGTCGTCTTGGCGAATGACTGTTGACGTTCGAGACGCAAGCGTCGGATTCGAAACATCGAGCGCCACATAAAAACGCTCCTCGAGCGAACGACGGGAGATAAGACGCACTCGTCCAACAAGTACTGAAATGATAGTATTTACTCTTTGGGTCCAGCCCGGCAACTTTCCGAGCCGCTTCGCAGCCCCAGAATGTTTGTTTGCTTTTATATTCGCTTATAGATGCTAAACTCCAGAACACGTCCTTTAAACAGGCCGTTTCCCTCCTGCGCGTGGCGGCGGCTTCACTCGGCCTCGGCTCGCTAATATCAAAACTATTATTCCAAGCGTTTTCGTATGCAGAGATTATGGCTCGCGGACATTTCGAGGGGAACCGAGGAGTTTAGAGCCCGTTTAATGTCATTTTATTTTATATGAAGGATAGAAAATTATGCACAGCACTTAGGTTAGAATTTAAAGGGTGCAAGTCGACTAAATTTCCGTTTTAGAGGAATATAATACAATTATACCGATTCCTCCGAGTGTAATCATCTGAATGTGCACATTTTTCTTTTCACGACTTTTGAATGAGCCCATTAGATTTACATCAGGTTTGGATCTCGTATCTCTATGTGATTGCGGACGCAGCAGCGTGTGTTTACTGAGGCCCAGAAAACAGACAGGAGTTGCCCTTTTGAATTCTCACGAACATCAAAGGCCACCATATGTTCTCCTACATGCTTCGAGGGGCGAGGTGATGCAGCTGCATTGCTGGATCCTCCATTCCACACACTGTACCTTTAAAACGCTGAACCATTACCTCAACATTAAAGCGCCTTCAAATAACTTCAAAAGGTCAAGGTGTAACTCACTTGCCCATGGAATTTAAAGCAGGGGATTCAAACCGTTTTTTTGTTTTTGTTTTGTTCCGGGGCCAAGTCGCAAAATGCTACAATACATCGATACATCAAACGAGCGCCCCCTAGTGTCCTGGCATAGTAAGTGCAGGTAAAATAAACCAACATCTTATCTGGATTCTTTGCAAGCATCCGTCCAACGGGCTGAACTGAACCCTCTGGCCCGCGGGCCGCCATGTTAGATTCTTGTCAACACTAGGAGGTTTTTGTGTCCTGAAATGAGAAGCCAGTCATTTTAACAAGCGGACGCTTTTCGGTGACACTCGTTAAAGCAGAGCGCGAGGGAGCAGCTGCACGGGAACTCACTGCAACCCTCGCCGAACCTTTGCTCCCGCCAACTGCCGCTTCACGGTATCGGCAGCCTTCAGTGGCGGACTAGAGCCGGTTGGAGCGCAGCTCGCTCCGTGACTTCTCCTTCGTTTAAATGAAGACGAGTGCTGTGGCGCGGGAGTTTGATCTTTTCGCTCAGAACCCGTCACTGAAACACGCAGATGCCTCTAAGTAACACTTGCGCTGCTCGTCACTGGAGTTCTGGAGGAGGGAGAGCCGCGCCGGAACATAATGTAACGTGCTCACAGCTATGTAAACTGTTCGATCGGGGCCTTCTGCATCTGAGGCCATCGAGTGGAGCCAGTTTATGTGCAGCCCGGTGCGACTTTAAGACTTTTCCAGAAGAGCATTTATTGACGAATCCACGCAGATGATTGAATCCATGGCTTGTCGGTGGGGCTTTAAGAAAGGGGCCAGCTGCTCGGGAACATGTTGTCGTTCTGGGTTTGCGCGTCTTGAAATGTTTTGCTGTTTTTTTTTTTGACATTACAGCTTCTAAGATGTCATTCAAATAACAGTTGGTATTGATTCTTGACACAAAACCTCCATTTCAACATGAAAATGCCTGGAGGCAGCACCTAAACTGCTGGTTCTGCAGGGGAAGCAGCCGCACTGGAACATAGTGTAACTCACCTTAAACCTTTGTTTACAGTGAGGTCAGAGGATCTGCATCTGTAAATGCTGCTTTTGTACCAGTTTTAGCTCAAACACAGACGTGTTTTTAGCCTATATGACGACTGCTGTTGAGGCCGTTTGCACAATGAGATGCGATTTTAGACGCAAAGCTTTCACCCTTGAATAAATGGGTGTCAAACATATGTCCAGCGGGCCAGAATCGGCCCGTGGGATGGTTTTGCAACGTGTGCTCGGTTTATGTCGGTGATATTGAGAAGCGACATTTTCAATTTGCCAATCGGTTTAAATGTGGATTCCTTTCAGTAAATTCACAGCTGTACTTCTATTTTTTCTTTCTTTTTTTTTTGTACTATTACAAACGGGAAAACATTTGACGTTTAAAGGTCACCTTGCTATGTTTTTACTGGTCCGGCCCACTTGAGATTAAACATGTGGCCCCTGAACTCAAATGAGTTGGACGCCCCTGGAGTTTTGAGGCGGCACACGCATCTAAGGAGTTCACTTCATCTCAGTTAAACACGACATAATTGCCTTTATAGCATTCAAACAAACAACAACAACAGCTCTTAATAGAGGTCTCGGGCGCACTACGGTACGACTATCTCAAACGTGTAAATATATAATATGTACATGAACAAAGCGTGTCAGTGACGTTTTTTTGAGGGGTCAGCAGCTGCTCACGTGTCCTGAAACCCAGTGTCTCTCAAAGTGGTGGACCCCGTGTCCACTCCATAAGTCCGGCCCCTGGACTTCAGGGCCTTCAGGCCTGTACACTCAAATAATAGGACAAGCACAAAGCTGTGACGTAAACATGCAGATGTCCAACACTGACGAGGAGTGTGGCAACTGCTCTGGATCATGATATGGGCACTCTGCACCAACACCGCTGCTGCTGCTGCTGCTGCTGCTGTTGCCCCCACACAACACCAGCAACCTCAGCTGATCCTTGGAGCAGCACAATACATGCATTATGGGAGGAGTTTATCTTTTTTTTTGGCCAATATTTGTGACTGTTTTGACTTGATCGTGACGCAAGAGCGATAACAAACACACCACTTACCCCAGTTGTGACAATACTATTTCCAGGACGACCATAACAACAACAACAACAACAACAACAACAACAACACTTCTTGAAGGGAGAGAGGAGGAATGTGTGAGGCTAACAAAAATAAACGAAAAAACAAAACAAACAAATAGTGATAGTAGTGGTAGTAGAGGGAAGAGTCCCCGTGCGTAAACATCCACCCATCCCGAACACTTTAAAGGGAGTTTGGGTGCGTGGAAGTGGACTTTCTGCGAGGATCGCGGCGAGGAAATGAGACAGAGAGACAGAGAGAGAGTGTGAGTGACTGTGTGTGTGTGTGTGTGTGTGTGTGTGTGTGTGTGTGTGTGTGTGTGTGTGTGTGTGTGTGTGCGTGTGCATTGTGAAAGAGAATCCTATGCGTCATGCAAGTGTAAACATGGAGCCAAGACAGGACAGGACACGGTGTGAGGAGGAGTGCGTGTATTTACCCAGATATGTCGCTATTCCATGAGCCGCGTTTTGGTCAGCTGGCGCAGATGTGGCACACACACACACACACACACTCACACACACACGCACATACACACAGCGCGCGCGTGCGTCTCCGACCCGGATAAAGTTTGATCGCCGGGTGTTTGAAAGAACCAGAGGCAGAAGAAGAAGTGAGAAGCGCAGGGCCCAGCTCTCTCTCCTCCTCCTGTCGTCCGCTGTCTCTCTCTCACTCTCTCTCTCGCTCTCTCTCTCTCTCTCTCTCGCTCTCTCTCTCTCCACTCCTCTCTCTCGCTCTCCCTCTCTCGGCTGTCCCCTTACAGGAAGTGCACGCAGGGCGCACTCACATGAGCAGAGTGCGGACTGCGATCACGCACGTCTCGCTCCTCTTTTAAAGACGCAGCCGAGGTGAACGGTGTGAGTGTGCGGGACCTGGCATTGTCTCTGGCGCCATGTGCCGCAAACCCGTGCGCGTCCCCAACACAGTTTAGACGCAGGACTACCGTGCGCCGTTAGGGACACGTGAACTCGGTGCACCTCTGTCTGCACGCTTAAAGGTGCAGACTCCAGTGTGAAGTGGTGTTGGTGGGGGGTGGGGTGGGGGGGATTTAAACCTGCAGCATTGCGCAATCGGTGCGTAATAACGCACTGTCATGGTGGATGGAGTGCGTAAAAGCCGCAGATGGCACAGTCTCTTCTTCTTCGTGTGTTCTCTCCCCATAAGGACAACGTACATGTGTGGTTTACCTCACGTGTCCCCGCGCGATGACAGCTCACTGGATGCTGGTGCGCATGCGCAGCTGCTGCAGAATTTGAAAAAGCGCCAACCGCAGGCAGGCTGCGTGTGTGTGTCTGTGTGTGTGTGTGTGTGTGTGTGTGTGTGTGTGTGTGAGAGAGAGAGAG
>JAFBJT010110804.1:3507-20414 GCA_016785325.1 Chascanopsetta lugubris | reverse complement strand
GCGTGTGAGAGAGAGACCCGCTCTAACTTTCCTGTGCACGCACAGCACGGCACTGCAGGGCCGTGCACGCTGCAACATAGGATGACATAATGTGCATCTGTCATAACATCCCATAACTGTGTCAGAAACACGCGCTGTTCCATGGCATGTTCATCGGGGGGGGGTGTTGGTTCCGGGGCAATGTCATAGGTTTGCATGTCAAAGGCAAACTACATGAGGCGTGTGCCTCGTGTTTGATTCCCTCATGCTCCGTCTTAAAGGGACAGTGTGCAGGGTTGAGTGCTGTGTCAAGTGGTGAAAGCTGAATAGACCTTCACCTCAGCCGGAAGTGGCTCTCGGTCATCACTGGAACTCAAATCGTGTTTACTTTGGCCATTCAGGGCCACTGTAAGTCAAAAAACAAAACAAACAAACAAAAAAACATGGTGGCCTTGTCTGAGGGGATCCACTCCTGGTGTGAATCCTAAAGTGATTGAAACACAAATTCATACAGAATGAAACTTTTATGTTTTTATTTCTTTCGAATTATTTCAAGAAAACAACAACAACCAATATCCCGTCTTGGCGTCACGCAGCTCTGAAGGTCACAGGTGAAACAGATGGGAAACACTGCACTGATACGATCAAGAATCACTAACGATCGATTACATTCAAACCGTCATCGAATGACCTCGGTCAAGTTTCATTTCCCAATACTACATCCTAAAAGCCAATACATGAAGTCTCCTACTGATCTGAGAGCTAAACGGTGTGATTGACACCTGTGCCTCATTACCACAGCATCACTGCATAAACATGACGCCGTAAACGGCTTGTTTACCACCTCCACCTGTCGGCGCTGTAAATCCCGCTTACATCCATTGTTCATGATTACCGGCTGTCACGTTGCCATTTATCTCCCCTCTCAGATAATGGCGGATAAATAACTGTCGTTTTTGTCTCTCATGCCGCTTACGTATCCTCCAGAATGCAAGGTCTTGTGATGCTCCTCTGTGAGCCCTCGGTGTGTTTACAGTACGTTTATTGTACCTTCCTCTATTTTAAGCACTGCGATAATCCCTACTGGGACTATCATGTGTCCATGGTGTTTAATGTTGTGTTTATAATGACCTTATTGTACCAGTAGAGCAGCGATATCCTCACCAACGTTTGTAGGGCTGATCAATGAGGTGAATGAAGTAAATGAAGAAAATGAAGAAAACAACAGAATGTATGGATCTGCCCCTTTTCTTTAGATGTGAGCCAAAATGTATAGATTCATTCCCGGTGCCCATGTCCATCGTTCTACCAAGTACTGTGCAAATCAATTAAGTCTTTTTTTTGCGTAGTCTTGTTCACAAACAAACAATCCAACCATCATAATGGTACTTAATCAAATGTACCTACAGTATATCTCCATCAAGGCCCCAAATATCCCATTAATTCATAAATCCAATGGTTTCACGCAGTGATTAGGGATGTTAACATCATTTTTATGTTCTAATCATTCGAATAGAAAGCCTTGGAGTACATTCGAATCGAATGTACTCCAAGACTCTGTTGCGCAAGACCGAGTAAATCTCGAGCAGAGGCCGAGCTGATGATTGAAAGTAACAAAAAAAACCAAATATCAAAAAGTGGCAAGTCATTCGGACCACGCAAACAAAAAGAAGAAATGAAAAACGACGGGGCTGTGACTTAATCATGGAGTTCATCTACAGTGCAGCGCTATAGCCACACACCACGAGACAACTCATGGTCTCCACTTCTCCTTGGTATGGCACGGCTGTCAGATCGGCCCCAGCTCTCCGGGTCCAGGCATATGATGCGTTGATCCTCGGAACAAAAGCTTTTTGTTGCCGCCTGATTATGCATTTGGCTGCCAGGGGCCATACCAGTCTCGAACATGTCTCCGTCTCTGTCAGCCACATTGTCAAACGTTGACATCTCAGTAAGGCCCTCTCAGTGAATTTGTATTGTTTCGTTCTCTTTGTTCCACATGCTATCGCAGCATTCCAATTTACAAAACACAAGCGCAAACACACAAAGAGGCAAAGCGTAAAGCAGGATATTGCAATATCTTCACCTCATGTGCCCTCATTAGGTTCATGTCAGCATACAGGGAAGGGTAAATGAGGCTTTATAAGGTAACTGGGATACAGCCAGTTCCTTTGTTATACTTGGCAGAAGGCAGCGGGGGCTAGTTGTGGTCTGTGTTTGTTGCGGCGGGGGGAAGCAGAACAGAGAAGTCTGTCAGACTGCCTCCCCAGACCATGTGAAGAGCGACTGACGGAGCACTTGACCCACAGGCCCTTTTCAATTTGAACTGTCGCACACTCTTATGACACGGCTCGGGGCTGCGCCGTCGTGGCTGTTAAGGTGGCACAGTGAGCAAATTCAGGCCGGCCACGCAAGTCACAGCACGACAGCTTTCATCAACGGAAGATTTATTAAATAACTTTACAAAAACAGGGATGAATAAACATTGACGCTTGTCACTTGGACGTCAGCCCGACGCCGCCCCCTCCCTCCGAACCTCACTGGGCTCAGCTTCGTCTCTGTGGTATATTTTCGTAATGTGATTTCATATTCAAACATAACCTATTCCACGACGCCGATCCGAGTGTCATGGCGTCGCCTTGCCTCATGTGTTGGGGGCTGCTTTGTGTTTTATTTGGCACAGTTCCCTGTCTTGCATCACACCGCCATGATGCACATGAGTCACACAAGTAGTCACTTCTTCATGCAAGACTGACTTTTCACATTCATATTACACTTGAACAGTAAACACACAGTTTCTGGTCAAGACGCACGTCAAAATAAGTCAGAACTGCTTTACAAATGGCATGAAAATACAACGTGGGATAGAAATAACACAGATTCTTGTTCAACTCTTATCGTACGAGAAACCCATCCCATAAGGTTTGAGGAGTTAGCATCTTTTTGACAATGACTAGCGTCCCCACAGGATATATTAAAGCTGCGCGTCACCCCCCCCCTCCCAAAAAGCCACACCAAGCCCGAGGTTACAGTCGACAGCATCCACATACACGCGCTACATGACTCTCGCGGCGGACGCTACATGTCCACAAACACCATGAAGCACCAGCCGAGCCCGCCCACCAGGAACATGGTGATCTGCATGCTGTAGATGATCAGGTCGTTCACCACCCCAAAGTCCAGGCGCTGGTGGCCCAGCAGAAGCAGGATGACGGAGAGCTTGTACTGCAGCCGCAGGAGCACGCGCACGCTCACGTACTGCAGGAAGAAGAGGGCGGAGAGCGCCACCCAGAGCAGGGAGGTCAGCAGGCTGCAGCCAAAGTACAGGAGGAAGCGGAGGAAGCTGTACATGCAGCGGGAGCGCAGGTACAGGTCAAAGTTGTTGTACTTGGTGCGCACCAGCTTGGAGGCGTGTGTTGAGCCGCAGGCCGAGTGCATGCAGGTGGTGTGGGGGCCATGGAAGCTGCGCACCCGCCGTGGGATGGGGATCACAGGCATGGGTGGGCTACGGGAGCCCTGGGGTGCCAGCTGCGGGGGCGGTCCTCCGGGTGGGCAGCTGCTGGGGAGGCAGGAAGCTTCATCTGGTTGTGGGGGAGAGAGCGGCTCGAGCGGGAGCCCGGGACGGAGAGGTGGAAGGCGGAGGTGAGGGTCTGCGGCCAGGGGGTCTCTCCTTCATGTGCAGCACAGACCTGTGGAGACGCAACATGGTAAAGCACACCGCTTAAACTCTATTATTTTACTACGCGTTCACACATGTCAATTTAAAAGTAGCTTGTTTGCTTACCCCGAATAAAATGTACTTAGTTATTATTTTAGCAGTTGGGAGGTGGGGGTGGGGGGTGATCAGGGGGTGATCTGTGTGAAAATGGACAAAGGGCAATGAATGCTTATAATTACAGGTAAACCTTTACATATTAATAGTAAAACAGCGAAACACACACAATTTATTCTAGTATGTCTTATTTATAACTCTTTTTTATCTAGCAAAGAATTTGAAATATGGACATTTACAATACTTGAAAACACGATTATACTCCACTATTCCAAATAACTGTAAGGCAAGGAAGTGTAATTAATCATAACGAATCATTAGCACCTGTGCATGTTATCTGTTATGATACAGTCACACCATACATCATGTACACATGGATGCTAATCTCACCCAATGCCAGCAGGCCTGGGCAAAATGACACATTCCCCATCCTTTATTTTACTGTTAATTAAACAGCTCGAGACTGAAAGCCTGAGTGTGAGACTGTAGACTTGTACACGAAGAGACACAGACAGCTACAGACGGTCAATAACACATTCCCTCCGTGTTATAGGAAGTGATGGTCTTACATGCAAAACACCACGGCCTCTTCCTCCACGTCAGATAGAGAAGACGACGCCGTATCACTCTCTCAGACAACTGCCTCACTCCATCATATTATTATGGGTGAGTTGTTTACTCGGAGTGACAGTGAAGCAAACATAAACACACGGCTCGTTTTCTTATTTCCTCCCCCTCCACGGCGAGCGAGCGAGCGAGACATCCGGTGAAGATGATGCTTCCGTTCCGGCTGCTGCTGCTGCGACGTCGAGCCGGTGCTTGTACGTGACTGTCGCAAAATAAATGAGTCACGCTCCTGGTGACGTCACGCGGAGGCTTAAAGGGGAAGTGCTGCCCAACAGGACAGAATGTGGATTGTGGATTTTTTAAAGTGAAGCGATGAAAGTTTGCGTGTGTGTGTGTGTGTGTGTGTGTGTGTGTGTGTGTGTGTGTGTGTGTGTGTGTGTGTGTGTGTGTGTGTGTGTGTGTGTGTGTGTGTGTGTCCTATTTATGCAACTGTAAGTAAATATGGCCCAAACAACAATTATCATCATCATCATCATCATCCTCCTCCTCCTCATTCTTCTAATTATTATTATTCCTCTATCATCTTGACCTGTCCAACTTTTTTTTAATTGAATTGAATTGAATTGAATTGAATTTTATTTTCTCAAATCTTTGTTGAAGATTTACATATGGCACAATAGCTGGAGAGCAGTTGTAAAAGGTATACAAAGGGCAAACATGAAAAGTGTACAAGAAACAGTATACAAGCATATCAATAACAAACAAGATATTTTACCTGTCCAACCACTGCCTCTTCCTGTGGCTCCGCCCTCAGAAACCATGTGGCACAACAGCCCACCTGACTCCCTCCCTCCTGAATATAGGCATGCGGCTCATCCAGTCAAGTTTGAACTGTATGTGCACATGACTCGTGTGAGTTCAGCAGGTTCGATTACATTAAACCACTCACATGAAAAAAACTCCATCACACTATATGGAACCAGACTCACCAGTCTGAGCTGATTCTGAGGGAAAGGTGATCGTCAGCCTCTTCACTCAGTGTTACTCACACTCACATGTGTGTGATGGGGTTGGGTAAACTTCCACTTTCCTGGCACAGGCTATTAGTCATACATGTAACAGAATGCAGTCATGGACTATTTATAAAGTCGGGATGACTCATGTCTGCTCCATCTCACAAGGTCCAGAAATACAGCTCAGACAAACAGGATGTGATCTCTGCTATCTCACACCTTTAAAAACCACCAGGGATCCAATTAACGTCCAATTTAGACACATGAGTAAACATGTTGAATATTATAAACAATATTGAAGATGGGATCAGGGATCAATACCGCAGCCAACCACAAGAGGGCACTCAAGATGCTCTGGCTTTACTTTTTGGCCTTTTTTTATTATTTTTAATTTTTTTTTTTTTACATCTAAGACACTGCAGAGGTCACGTGTGTTGCACGTGTGTGTCCTCTGAAGTGTTTAGGGAGCGCATAAAAGTGTCCTCACCTCTTTCCTTACATCAGCCATCCACTTCAGATTAATGTGAGGCCTGAATGATTAAATCTCGGCTATCTGTCGGGAGGCCAGATGGCAGCAGGTGAGCGCATAAATCACAGTGAATACTCTTTTTATTTACACTTTTATTTATTTATTTATTTTAAAGGGTTTATTACTAGTGTTCCGGAGGGTGTCGGTTATTGAAAGGTGTGGCCTGCAAAATTAGAAAAACAAACCTTCTAATATTTAATCAAACAGGTATAAAGCTGTCAGAGTAGCAGGATCGATGGTGCATGTGTGTCCGCTGCCTTCACTTTATGATTGAGCTCAGTCATAAAATCCACAGCATAATCATTTGAGTGGCAGCCAAAAAAAAAAAGTCTGAAGTCAGCCGGAGTGAGATGGGTGTAATTATCTGAATTTTCTACATCCACACACAAAAAAAGCGTTGGCTAAAGCTGAGAGAGGCTTTTTATCGTAAACCTGCAGCTGAGCTGCAAAACCCAGAGTGATAAAGGAACGGATGGAGACGCCTTTGTATTGATCGTCCCTGACAAATCTGCCTTTGATCATGTGGATTCATTCAAAACAAAATGTCAGATCCCCGAGGAAGCACGTGTCTGTTAGACCTAACAAACCCTTAAATCCTCCACCTCGGTGAGTTTAGTGAACTTCCTTTGTGAGGCCGTTTCTGTGAACTTGACTTTTTAAAGCCCAGGGTCACGTCAATGCATTTGTTGTTGTTGGATTCCCCGGAAGTGCTGCGGCCTCTCTATCAGTCCCATTCTTTCTCCCGCTGTAGAAACTCCATCCTTGCCTTATCAGTGTCAAACCGTGACCAATGGCATTCAACCAAAGTCTGGATTCAGACAAAGAGATGTCTTCATTGTCGTTATTAATAGATACATGCCACACGAGGACGTTTGTCAAAGTATAAAAACATCATTGAGTGAATTGACCTTGGGTCTCGATGTCATCCACAGATGTTTGCTTTTACTCGTAAGAAAATATCCAAAGTCTCCCTCTGCAAACATCATATAGACATGCCATTTTACGCCTATTTTGAATTTGCATATATGTAAATGGACTGTGTTTATACAGCCCTTTAACGAGAAGTCAGGGAATCGAACCCGTGTACCCCCTGGTCATAAGGACAGCTGCCCCCTAAACGTCTCACATGCATTTCTTTCAAATTCAAAACACAAAATCTTTCTCATTCCTCGGCAGTAAACCAGGTAGGATGAACACAAAGGTCACACACTGCCCAGTGCGCACGCACAATATCGAGTTGACAGGGTGTGTTCGAGGTAAAGTGTGCACTATCTATGTCTCTTTGACCTCTTGACCCCCCTGAGGTGACGGTGAAACATTAAAGGTGCATTTCAAATAGTACAGAGAGCTTTGCATCTTCAGGCCTCTGTTCCGTGCTGTGTCCACATTGAAAAGCTCAGCAGTAAATCACGGACTTATCTACTTGCTTCAGACTCTTCCCCCTCAGCAGGAAAACTTTCCCCCATATCTCTGCCCTGGATTGGAGCTTGTGAACGAACCAGCAGCTGCAGCACAGGTTGTTGTACTTCCTGTCCCACATGAGTTCATTCTGTTTGGAGCGAAACTTTTTTTTCCCGTCTTCTTTTCTCTACCTATCTCTCCCTCGCCATAACTCTCTTGAGGTGTGTTCCTGAAATGGGCTTGTACTATTTTCTGGTCTGGGAGATTAATGGAGGTTATTTGGTAAAAAAAAAAAAAAAGAAGCAAAAAAAAAAGCCTTGAAGGTTGTCCTCTCTTGCCAAGAGTTGAAGAACCAAGTCGTTGTTTTTTTTCCAGGTATAAATAAAGTTGGCACAGGAGGTGTGGATACATGGAGCGGAGAGGACAGAGTGTCCAAACCTCTTTATAAACAGTCTATGGTCCAAACAAGCTCTTTGCAAGTCAGAGTTAGAACTACTACTTCAATCTACTTTTTTTTTTTGGTTAAATACTATTACTACAACTACAAATAAAACAGAATAAAATAACAAGTAAAGCCAATCAACAAACTACAATGTCAGGCAAAACCAACTAAAAGAAACAGCAACAACAAAAAACACATCACAACCACATAAAACCCCACAAAACCGACAAAATTGAGCAAAATTGACCGAAAGTCAATAAAGCCGATTAAAAATCAACCTTAAACAAACCACTTCAACTGCACGTAGAATCGAAAGAGCAACACCAACATGAACAAAACCAAATAATGACCGAGATTGAATGTAAAAATGAATAAGAAATGTATGTCACTCTGTAAATGGACCATTCTAAACGCCGTGTAACAATCCATCCTTTGATAAAGAAGTCCTCTCCTGTTCTTTGTTTACATGACTGACCTCCTTTATCTGGCCTGCTATCAAACCCCGCTCCCACCACCATTTCACCAGGATACATAAAATCATTATTAGCACTTTAGTTGCACTCCCGTTTTCACAGTAAGAAACACAAATCATAGACCCGATTAACTGTTGTCGACACTAACAAAGGCACGTCTTCAGCTTCCTGTTATCCAACGCCGATCAGCAGTTTCTCTTTAATAGCTCCTAATCGCACCCGTTGACCCATTTCACTGATAAAACCCAACAAAGCCATGTTTGAATCCAGCTCCGATGCCAGGTCCCAAATTGGGTGTTTCATAATGGACTAATCTGCTCCACAAGAACCCAGGCCCACAATGGAGGAAGCTATTTTCAGATCCACTGTAATTGCAATGACATACATTTGTACATAGCCACTTTAAATTTTTATTTATTTATTTATTTATTTATTGCATTAGCTTGTAATATTTGCTTTTATTTCTGTTTATGCCGAGAAAGATCTGGATGAAACACCTATTCTGCACATAAGTAAGGGGGACATTTACTTTTCCTACCACTAGAGGGGGCTGTTCGTTCAGGTTTCTGCTGCTGGTACAAGGCCACGGCGTCTGTTCTCCTCCTCCTTCTGATGCACTCCTGCATCCTATGATAAACTGACACACACAGCATCATCACAGCCACATGGTGACACATTTAGAAGCTGCTGTTCCCTTAAATCTGTTTAATAACTGCAGCTGATCTGAGGACGCCGCTCCGTTTTCCGCCATTACTGAGAAAAATGATGGCGGTAAAGCGAAGGCCCATGATTCAGGCCTGCGCCCGCCCTTGTAAAGGATGTATATGGCTTCTAATCAGGCATTATGGCAATATTATCGACTCGTATCTCTCCCTTCCAAAACACAAAGACCTTTGGAGCCCCGCCTGTTCTCGCCAGAGGTGGTGGTGGTGTGTGTGTGTGTGTGTGTGTGTGTGGGGGGGGGGGGGGGGGGGGGGGGGGGGGGGTGGTAAATTCCTGTGCTGCGTTTTCAAGTTTCTCTCCAAGTTTGAGAGCGGCTGAGAAATGGTGCTTTTAAAATGTCACCGGCCGAGGCTGCAGGAGGACAAATCGGCCCTCAGACCCTCTCACCCCCGAACTACACCGCTGCCAATACATCGCCGTGGTGACCCCCCGGGCCAGTGTCCGGAGTGAGGAAGATTAAAGGGGCGACACGTCAAAATCCCCTCCGACTCCTCCAAACACAGTTGGGCTCAATCAATTAATTCATTAACTAAGTAGAGGTCACAGCCAATAGCTGAGCCGAGGCAAATGAAATCAATTATTCGGGCTAATAAGATGAGGGGAGGCTTTAATTAGTGAAAGTTTAATCAAAGCCATGTTTGCACTCAAGTGTCCCTCTTATGGAAATATCCATTAAGGCCACATACTATATGGGAATGTACCGATTTGTACCCACTTTTATGCTCCTGTTCATTTCAGTAATAGCAGCATGGGCCCAGTTTTGATTCCAGCTGCCAAATTGTCTCTCAGCGTGTTATTTTTCTTCTTTTTTTTTATTCCCTGAAATTATTCATGAAAAACTTTTTTAAAAAGTTAAATAAATAAAATTAAAGGATGGGAAAGGGGCCTAACGCCTTTCCACGTCCAAGGCAGTTATTGTAGGTGTGCAGGAGGATGCCAAGCAGCAGAGAGCAAATTAACTACCCAATTAAACTAATTAAAATAAAACATGATGCAAGCAGGCGGGTCAGACGGTGGCGTCCCACTTGCTTTGCCATATAAAGTTGAATTATGGAGGAAATGACTGTTCAAACACTTTCAGCCCTCTTCACACATCTCTTGTGTGTGTGTGTGTGTGTGTGTGTGTGTGTGTGTGTTTCATAATCCTGTCAAGCCATCTGTTGTCATTAAAACCTGCTTGTGCTGCACCATACTTCCTCACATACTAATCTGGCCACATGTTACTTTGAAGTTTTATAGGTTTTTTTCTTTTTTTTTACATGACCTCTATGACCTCTATCAGAAGTGGTTTTTGACACACTAAGATGAATCAAACTCGGGAAAATGACACAATCACTGGATATCATCATGTTTTTGCAATTCCGATAATCCCAGATTACATTTTTATTTCTAAAATCTGCCGCCAAAGTTCCAGAAAAGTAAATAATACTCCAAATGATGCTCTTTTACGGGCCTGTCCTTACTATCTTTAGACCCGTGTGTGGCTGGATTGGGCCCCGGCAAGTGTTAATCCCTGCATGGGGCTGGATTATTGAGTGATGCGGACACATCTGTATCAGGGGCAGATGACGAAGGAGGTGTTTGGGGGTGTGGCTGTGTGAGGGAATAAAGTGTTGAAGGGATGTTGATGTCACATGAGGGACAATATATGGGGATAAGAGGGTTTAGAGGAAGTGAGGGTGAAAGTTCAAATGTCAACACAGGCTTTAAGGTTTTAAACTCTGTTAATTATTCACAATTAAGAGAATTACACCTCGTCTTCTTTTCAAACGTGGCTGCCAGTTCCTTTGCACCCCAGCTGATAATAAAATCTGCAAACTTCCCCTCTCTTCTTCTTCTTTTTCGTGTGTGCATATTTTACAAATGTAAATATTGTGATGCATGGAATCCATTTGTAGGCAAGTATGATTTAGAGGGGAGGCAGAGGGAGAGACCAGGGGATTAGGCCTGTTTCGGTCCTCACTGGAGGAGGTGGTGGTGGTGGGGTTGAAGAAGGAGGAGGTTTACATCAACAAGGCCTGATTTACGTGGGGGAACAGATGGCGGAGGAATTGCTCTGTTTGGAAAAGATGTGCAATTTATTTCAGTTGATATTGTGCTGAGAGAGAGGGAGTGAGAGAGAGAGGGAGAGAGAGGGAGAGCGAGTGAGAGAGAAAGAGGATTGTTGCAATATATACAAGACAGAATTTTTTATATTTGTATAAAATGACAATATCAAGGCATTTGAGGGATATATATATATATGTACACACACACACATATGTATATATATATATATATATATATATATATACATATATACACTATGTATATAAAACACATTTTTTCTTGTATTTATTTTTTGTCTTTTTGCTTATTCTTTTTTTCTGTTTTTTTCTCTCTCAGTAGTATCGTCCTCTGATTTTTGCGTCACTTCCTGTTTTATTTTGAAGCTCACCTGTGCTGGCCTCGCTTGCTTCCTTGATTGCCTAAGAGCTGCGTGCGCCACACCTGTGTCTCATTAGCTTAGCTCGTCTCTTGGTTTCGTGATGTTTGCCACCCACTTTGTATCACGCGGACTCCACAGTTTACCCCAGTGTTAGCTTGTTTACACTCCGGTGTAAGTTTGTTGACACAACCCGCCACTCACCGTTTCATTGTGTTTGTTTATGTTTGGGTTAACCTCGGCAGAGACTGTGATGAGGACACACTGTTGTGTCTGACAGAGGCTTATGGCTTCCTCTCTATCTGCCCACACAGTGCTACAACCTGTATACAATGTGTAATTGCGTACACACACGGACAATGGGTATTTATTTCCTGGCATTGTACTGAAATGAGGCCTGGAATGTCCTGGACTGGAGCGTCACCATCTTGCCCTGATGACGTCATCCATAGAGTCAGTGCAGCTGTGACCATGGTGCAGGGTTGTGCCCATATACACACTCAAACATGGGTAAGTCCCTACTTTTATGAACCTTTACCCTGTTTTTATAGCATCAAACAACTAATAATATTTATCTATGAACAATAGTATTATTTATTATTTACTTATTCATTCATTTATCTCTCTGTAGTGCACACCCCCTGTCAATTAAGGATCTATACACTACTATTACATCAAATAAGTGGAAACATGATACAGTTGCCACATACAGGATCAGATCAATACTGTACACACACACACTTGTCATTGATCTGTAGAGGTTCAGTCTGCTGAAACATATTGATCTTGTGACATCGTTTGGATGGAAAATGATGATTCGGCATTTTTATGATTAATACAAACAAGACCTCCCAGACGTTTTATACAGTTTATATGATAACTCTTAAAGAAACACAAGATAAGATTATGCTTGACTTTTGATTTTTACTTTAAGCAAGATGATTGTTGCCCTTTTGTTTCTTGTTCCTGTGTAATTCTGATTCTCACCTGTCGGTGGCACTGCAGGTCAATGGCCACTTTCTGTTAATGTAACTTGTTATGCTAGAGTTGACTTTGGTGTGTTTTCTTCAGATTTGAGTTGCTACTACTTGGTTACTACATGGCAAATATTCCATTGACAACTAGACAAATGTTTGGCTTTTAAAAAAATATATTTTTCGTTACAATCAAAGGTGCAGTATGCAGAATTTTGAGGCAGGCGTTTGTACTTGGTCCCTCCTCTCTTGCCCCAAAAAGACCAGTAATGTACCAATGCACCAAACGATGTGGCCCAGAAACGTTCCATACAGCAAAACAATTTTGTTTGTTGATTATTTCAGATAATTGACAGCAGCAACGCTTGCACGAGTCCACATGTTGTTTATGCCTCCGCTTGGAACTGTCAGCAATATTTTGCCATAATTCTCGGACAGGTTAAGGCTGGCAGACATTTTGTGGTATTGCCTCGTAAAGTGAAAGGTCCCGAGGCCTGCTGATTTTAACAAGCATGCCTGGGAGAGAAGAGGTCAATGCTAACAGGAGCGAGCAGCGAAGGTTGTGCCAATACAGGCCGTTAAAATTGAGACGGGTTAGTAACCCAGGGTGTAAGATAGGCCTGCATGTCCTGTTTATGTCCGTGCGCGTATGTGGACACACCAATAACCAGCACGAGTGAAAGGATGCATGTCGGCCAAAGCTTGAGCCACCGGCCACCATTAGCCTGATTGGCCTGAGGGGTCATCGGGGGTCAATTGATGGGTCAATCACATTGTCGATTTGATGACCCCACCACATTGGTTTGCCAAATAGAGGGCCGGACGTGGGCTCCCGCCGCTTGACTTATTGCGCACGGCGAGGCGTGCGTTTACATTAACACGGGAAAATCCATCCGATCACTTATGCTGATTTACGTTTGAACTGCGCCGCCCCGTCAACCCTCTGACCGGTTCAAGAGACCATTTTAATGCAGGGAGATTTATGCGGCAAATGACTTCACAGCGGTGAAATATGTCTGCATGACGTCTGAAGGGTGCGTTTGATTTTTACAAACCGGCCACACTAAGTCACTGAAATCTGACTTATTTCTTAAAAGGCTTTTAATTTAGTGTCACCTTTTCACATGCGCGCACATATACATTACTACGGTGTGTATCGGTTACTTGGATCAGTTAAAAGGGAAAATAGACGGACCCACATGTGAGTTGAACCAAAACGAGGCCTAGATGGAGAACGCAAGATAAACGCATCGGTTTTCGAACCGCCCGGACGTTCTGCGTATCTTTATCGGAGCCACATTAATGATACAGCGAGTACAAAAGTACCCCAGCTCAGATACCACTCTTTCTTTAAAGCTGCCAAGTTCAGAGAAATACCTCCACAGGCTGCCCTACAAACCCCCCCCCCACCCCCCACCCCTCCACGTGATGTCGGGGGTCGAAAGGTGAAAGGTCACGAAAAGCAGGTGACCTCTGCTTATTGCGCCACTACCACAGTGAAGAAATGTGGGTGCAGGGTCAGGCTGTGAGGTCTTTGTCTCATAGCCTCACTTTTGCATTTATGCATCAAGGCCATAAGTCAAACAAGGACTCGGACCTAAGATTGTGATCCAGATGAATTGTTGAATATAACTTTCCTGCGTTCAAGCAGATTTACAAGAAATTCATCAGAATGCTGAACTATTGTTTTATTATTAGAAGCGTAGAGAGCAAAGTGGAGGTTCAAGCTGCAATACTGAAGAAATGGCAAGTTAAGTGCTTCAGGGCTGTTTCTGCTATACATGCCTTTCTCCTATATTTTCTCTTCTCCACACGGTGTCACATTATGTCAGTTGAGCGCTGTAAGTATCCGAGACAGGGGTGTCAAACATATGGCCCGCAGGCCAGAACCGGCCCACCAGGAGGTGTGGGAGGATTTTACAAAGTGTAAAAAACGGGGGGTTTATTTTTGTTCTGTTGAGATGAGACATTTTCATTCATGTATGGGTTTAAATTGTGATGTATTTTCATTAGATTGTTATTTTCTATGTTGCCTCACTCGAATCATTTATTTCAAGTGAAGGGCCACACTTACCGTTGTTCCAGAAACAGAATCATCAAACGTATTAAGGAGTGATGTAAGCGGAACAAAATCAGGGAGGGCACAGAGGCTATCTGTCTTCTTGTCTTCTTTTTGAACAATAGCCGTGTTCAGCAGCGGCGTGGATCAGGTGTCCATCTTCACACACGCTGACCCTGCAGCTTTGCAGGTTTGCGGTTACCCAAAACTCCTCCAATATTAAACATGGGACGTAAACTGCAACTGTTCTCCTTTTACACGGCGACGCACGCACGCAGACAGCACCATGCATGTATATGTACCTGTGTGTGTGTGTGTGTGTGTGTGTGTGTGTGTGTGTGTGTGTGCGTGAGTGTGCGCATCACAGGTGGCTTGTTTCAGAGGGTTGTTTGCATGAGTGTGTGAGCTGAGGACAATGGACAAGTGATCTCATGATCCACATGAAGTACACAAGATGACGGGTGTAAGAGGTCATGAAAAATCAAATTTTCCATTTGTGTGCATGTAAGTGTAAAGCTCCTCCTGTTCCTCCCTTGTTGCATAGCAACAACTCTCAATACATGCTGTAGATTAGGTTGTGTCCATTTTATTGGTTCATCGGTAGGATTGCAGTTAAAAAATAGAATAAGGAAAAGCAGTGGCAGCAGGAGTTCATTGAACACTTTCTTTAAAGGTGCCGTGTGTAAGATTTTCGATACTTTATGTACATTTCTATCAACAGAAATGGAATATGAAATAATCTCTTGATAATCATGTGAATGTGAGCATTTGTATTTTTTATTATGGTCGAACGGGGCCCTATTGTTGGATATGATCAAATCCTTGTCTACGGAGCTCGCCATGTTGCATCACTGTTTTTACAGTAGCCCAGAAAGGACCAACGAAACACCCTTTGAGTTTTAATGATAACAGAAGGCTATAGGTTCTCCTACCTTGAATTGAAGGGTTAGAGGAATCCAGCTACAACATACCAGATGTGATGTCAATTTTAGGCACTGTACCTTTTAAAAATATGTTTGTTATACTAGTTTGTTGTGGATAATTTCAGAATCTTGTGATTGGAAGGATGTTTTCTATATACGTTCTAACAATAAGAGGAGTCTGATTTTCCAGATTGTGTATAGATCTGCAGTTCAAAGGTTCCAGCATTCCCCTGCATTCATAGAAAACCTGTATGTCTTTGTCATTTATTTCCTTTTGTATCTGAGCACAGTCATGATTTCCTCCATGATCCTCATGTCACAACATTTCAATGCGACTTGGGCAGAGCGGCTGCAGACGACGTTGCTCGGGCTCACCCCGCCCCGGGTGGGGTTTTGTCCCCGTCGGCTCACGACAAAGAGCGTTTAGCCTCTCCTGAATAATCCAATGAGAACATCCGGCAGATGGAGACCTGGGGTTCGTAACCTGAGAGTGACATCTGACACATACGCACAGAGGGGACCTGGGGAATGGATGACTTCAGGTGCTTAGTGGTGCTGCCGGTGGTGGACCTGTCACCTAACCTGCAGCGCTGGTCGCTCTGTGTCGGCTGCATGGGGGCGGATATCGGGTCGGGATAGACACCCTCTCACCTGGCCTTGGAAACTGTAGTTTCCGCCTGGCAGTCTGATTTGTCGGTGTTATGGTCTGGTTCGATCGCTTGATTTTGCAGACGACTGGAGCAGAAGAGAGTACGAGTTCCTAAATGTCACCTCCTATGTAAGAAATGTGTTTAACTTGGCCTCAGAGGATTCAACCCGCACCCAGTCTCACATCGTCACAGGAATCATTCCCCTAAATATGCCTGATTAAAATAAATAAATGAATAAATTATGTTTAGAAAATTTAAAATTTAAAAAATAGTCAAATTGATTACATCTTACACTCTGTAAGATTTGGTCAATTTTTGTCATATTCATCTGTAGAAATAGAATTCCTAAAAATTATATTGACATAACGCCTGAATGTATGACTTGCTTTTGACATTACTCCAAAAGGAGCCCTTTAATGTATATTTACATCAAGAGTGGGTCCTCTCTATTGGGGCAGCCATGTTTTTACCGTAGCCTATAGAGCGGACATACTAAACATCTTCTGAGCCACCATAGGTTCTTCTGCATGGATGCAACATGCAACTTCACCAATAGATGTCACCAAATTTTGCACAGTGCACCTTTTAAATCCTGCAATGTTAAAGAAAGAGCACAACAGCTGTTGGACAGCAATCCCGCTCAAACTAGTATTGGCCGACAGGTATTCTCCATATGTCGCGCCTTTTTCTTTCCGTTTCCATACAAAGTGCGTCGTGTTGTTGGGGTTGCGCCGCCTCAGAGGTTCATGTCTGTCGAGCAATCACAATTATGCTGTATTTGTTGGCAGCCTCCTCCAGTCGCCCCGAACGTGGTGCTCAGTAACTTATTGCCCCAACCCTAACCTTTCTGGGCAGAGGGAGCATCCATCATCTTAAAGTGCGATCTATTCCCGGTCCACCTTCAGTCAGGGGAGGAAAGGCCTGAGCAAGCGTGTGTGTGTGTGTGTGTGTGTGTGTGTGTGTGTGTGTGTGTGTGT
>JAFBJT010110803.1:19291-33644 GCA_016785325.1 Chascanopsetta lugubris | reverse complement strand
TGCTTATTTCTTGCTGACCTTGCATTTCCGCCGTGTGATGATATAGTACAGTGTGCATCTGCGTGTATTCCCGCTTTAATGAGCCTCATCATTACTTCCCCTGTCTCGTTTAAACACTATCTCCTTTGCCTTCATCATCCTAACCACCCCCCCCGGAACTCTTTTAAGGGCACAGACGCACGTCCTCACCCCTCTGCGGCCGCTCCATCACGTTCCAGAGATGCATTCTGGGGTCTTACAGGAAATCAGGGTGCATGCTGGGGAGGGAGATACCATTAAACACAACTCCCGCCATGTAAACTTTGCGCATTTTAGCAGAATTCCACAACATTGCCGACCCAATACATCCGCCCATAATGGCGGCACTCGAGAAATATTTATAACGTAAGCCACCACTTTGCTCTGGCTGATAACCAGGAGTATTAGAGGTGGCACAGGCACAATGGAGAGATTGAAGTATGCAGCATGCAGGAGAGGAGTGGAGGAGTGATGCATGCACTCTGTCATCCTCCTCCTCCTCCTCCTCCTCCTCCTCCTCCTCTCCTCCTCTTTCTCTATTCTCCCCCCCCCCCAGCCGTAGCCCCGCCACAGTAATGGGTTCCAAAGATTTCTTCAATAATCACCGGGACACCGTCTGTTGGGGGGGGGGCCGTTAAGTAATGACGATTCCTGCAAGTCATCAGGCGATAGGGGGATAAAACCGGAGGCACTGAAGGTACTTGCTCAGTGCCGAGATGATTTGAAGCTTTACAAGAAAGTCACATACAAATAAACACCTCCTGGATGTGCCCACTGGATGACTGGCTTCAAAGCCGCTCTCATCTGGACCCACCTTTAACTGCAGCATGTCAACAAGCATGGGGGGGGCTGAGCTGTAGAGAAGTGAGAGAGAGAAAGTCAGAGAGAGAGAGACTGGCTGCGTTTGATAGAGATTAATTGACTTATGAATTAATTTGGTGCAACAAACCTGCAGGAAACAACAGCTCTTTTATCAGGCTAATTTCCCATCGTTGTTTCCAACTGGCCCTGTTTACTCTACATCATGTGTGTGTGTTTGTGTGTCTGTGAGTGAGTGTGTGTGTATTTGTGTGTGTGTGTGTGTGTGTGTGTGTGTGTTATATGTTGAGAGACTTTTGTAGCATAAACATTGTTCTTAACAGGACCAGTGGGTCTCTCTGGGTCCAAAACTTAATGAGACCAAACACAATTTCTGAGGTCCTGGTTAAGGTTAAGTTGTGGTCAAGTTAAGGTGAAGTATAAATGGTGATGGTTGAGATAAGGGATAATTGCCTCTCCACAATGAATGGAAGTCATCACACTGAACTAATGAGGATAGATAAGCATATCTGTGTGTGTGTGTGTGTGTGTGTGTGTTTAGGCAAAAGCCAAGGGATTTATTTGTTTATATGTACCACCACATTTCATAATTGCAATCTAAAAGTACAGAATTTTAAAGGTGCAGTGTGTAGGATGTGTCACACTTGTATCATGTATCAGTGGCATTGTATAGTTTGATGACTTAGAGTCACCCTTTCAAGCATGTAGCTTTCACTTTTACATCTATATTGTACATCTCAACTAAATTACTTTGAAGGTGCAGTGTGTAAGATTTGGTGACATCTATTGGTAAAGTTGCGTGTTGTCTCCATCACCTCACCATTCCCTTTTGTGCATGCAGGAGAACCTGTATGGTAGCCCTTGGTTGTCATTAAAGCTCAAAAGACGTGAAGTATGTCCAATCTGGGCTACTGCAAAAACATGGCGGCCCCCATAGGAAGACCCACCCCTGATGTAAACATACATTGAAGGGCTAATTTCAGGGTAATGTAAAAGCAAGTCATACATTGAGATGGTTATACATTTGTAAAAATATCAGACTACAATCCTCCGCCTACAAAAAGTATTGACAGAAGTTGACCGAAAGTCGCACACACTGCACCTTTAAGTAATTGTTGTATGCGCGATAATGCTCTGGTCATTATAGTTGGTACTCAGTCATATTGAATGGGACATGTGAGGAGTGGACATACCGCTCTCACTAACCCAACACAATGTTCCCCCCCACAGCGCAGGCCTCGTGAAAGAATCAAACGTGCACATTTTAGAGGGAAAGCAGTTACATCAGTTTGTGGCGAGATTGCAGTGATCTCAACTGGGAGCTGACATCATCTCCCTTCCTCGTTTACAAAGCCGTAATGAACCTCCCGTTCTACTTTCATCCAAGAAAAACTGGTTTGCTTTGACGGTAAGGAGAAGGCTGGTAATCCACCGCAATGTGGATGTTTTAAAAAGTGATGTTAGCAGTTGATTTTCCGGAGCTGTGGACTGACACTGTATTATCGTTGCTCGTTGCGGAAGGGCCGGGAGGGGAAAGTGGAGCGAGACGGACTGATTTATTCAAACAAGTTGCCGCTTCCATTATTGTGGGATGAAATTTCAGAGCACCAAGTCCACCCAAGTGACTCCCTCAATCGCCTCTCATCACACTTCAGCACAATGAACCAGTGACTGATGGCGCTTGTTTACATCGACCGCAGCCAGTGAAGAGGCGGTTGTCTTCCGGCCATGTGCAATAACCAGCGGCGGAATTCTTATCACATATTTGTCCAATCGGCTCCCGCTGTAGTTCTCTCATTTTGCTCTTTAAAGGAAAGTTTGCCAAGTCATCTCATTCCCAGAAGGATGATCAATCGAAGAGCTTAACATCAAGAATAAATCTAACCGTTGATCAGACCGTCACCGTGATGCATGATTCATTCGGTGACTTCAGCCGCTTCTATGAGCTTATTAGTGACCCCATCAGAATTACTGCATATATACATATATATATGTATGTATGTATATATATATATATATATATATATATATATATATATATATACACACACACACAGAGGCTCATTTTGATCTTGTTTGTCTCAGATCCAAGGGATGAAAGTCACTCACATGTCTGGGGTCTTAATGTTCTTTTTAGATCCCTGGGCAGCTCGTTAAAGACCAGACTTTGTGCATGCACATATGGTAAATACTTTACAGTACAGTTTATATTCTCACGTACTGTGTATCTATTTGCTGCACTTTTATCCATATGGGACAATGTAGCGTTCAGTGTCTTGCCCAAGGACACCGCACTATGTAGAGGGAGGGAAGTGGGGTTGGGGTTCGATCTATGACCCTCTGGTCAGGGGACAGCTCCTCTAACCCCTCTGCCACAGCTGATCCAAATTTGCGCAAATGTATATTAACAGTATCCCTGTTAAAGGTTCACAGCTATTTAATACAAGATAGGGTCCAATCATTTAAAACTGTGGCTTCATCACATGATCTACAGCTGATCCCTGTATTCTGGTAAGATGGTAAAAGAATATTACATTGTAATATTAGAGGAAAGTACTTCATCACATTTTTAGTTTATATTTGGTACATGGTTCTATTCACACTAAAAGGACCATTATAGTATATGATGGTGTAGTAGTGTAATAGTGTACATTATGTAGTAGTCAGTAATTGTCAATAAAATCACAGTAACATCACTGTACTTTGCAACTAACACAGTGGCAATGAAACATTACACCCATCTGCAATTACAGGTCCTTTTAAATACACATAAAACAGGACAGCAATATTGATCATTTCTGTAAACAAATAAGGATGGAAACCATCTGTTCTCTTGGCAGTGATACAAAAAAAACTACACACTACTTTCATCAGTTTGAAAATATTGAAATGTCCTTCAAAGACTGCTGTAAAACCTCAGTTTATGTAGATAATCACAATCTTTTATAGTGAAACTGAAAGAGAATGAGAAAACCTGCAGGACCGGCCGTGTCACAAATCAGAGAAATGGAAAGTTGGTTCATCAGCCAGCTCGCACCAATCACTCAGCCAGGGCAGCAGGCAGCCAGGCCGACAGCCAGCTGTCTAATGAATCAATCAGTCTCGTAGACATCCTGTAATCCGACGACTCATTCAATCACAAAAAACCCGACAGGAAGTGAACCGGCAATTAGCCCCGGCTAACAGTCGCGAGGAGGCCGAGTTCCGACGGTGACCCAGAAGTTGAGAAAATCAAACGGGAAAAATAAAGGTAGTAACTCTGATTTGCCAGGATGTTGTAGCTTCAAAGTGATGAGAGTAATTGGTGTCCCAACACGCATCATCCCAGGTCCGCTCATTTCACTGAAAGTGCAGGTATCGATTCCCACATTTTGAACGGAATAGGTAGAAATAGGATGTAGGGCGAGAGAGACAGTGTTCAAAATGTATATGGTGTCTCTGACTTAAACCATGAATAGAAACACGTGCAAACCACTCTTTTGCCTGTTGTTATTGTCGAGGATAGACCAATAGGAAAGTGTCATAAAGAAGAGCCTGAATTCTTTGGTCTGCTTCAGTAGACGGAACTTCGTTGGGGAACAGTTAAAGTGATCCCTGTGTTTACTCTATTGTTAAAAGAGCCACACACAGACTATAAGTCATCTGTATCTGTATTGGAACAGTTATATCCCACCCCCTATCAGCCAATTCCATTCCATTACTCCTTTTACAGGACGCACTTGAAAGAATGACTAGACGCCATGTGCAGAACAGGGAGGGGTACATGAGTAGAATAAATATAAAAATGTATTTACAAGGACCCAGTATGCTGACTAAGGAAATGCACATGCCGGGGCAATTGCAATAAAAGATGGAGCTGACAAGCGCGGAATACTCCAGACTCTCTGATCCATCGAATCTGCTCGTCGGGAACAGAGTGTTCCAGGGCAGGAGGAGCCGGAGTGGCCGAAGCACTCAGACGCAGAGAGTGCTGATGAGGAGTGTTACTGAGTGAGTGCTGGCTGAGCGTGTCTGGCGAACGGAGAGGAGTTGGTGAACCCAAAAGTGAGAAACAACAGGTTAATATCAGGAGAGCAGGCAGGGGCCACGGAGACGGATTTAACTGGGATGGCACAGACCACTGAGCACAGACCTGGTCAAGGCCCCATGAAGTAAAACAAGAAGTAGCTGTAGCAAAGGTTTTGTCGCTATGCATTTGCCTGGGTTACAAGTTGTAGCCATATTTGATACTTTGCACAGTCTTCCATATCTGTCTCTACCATATCTGTTGGGCCTGGATCTTAATTTGGACCGATACCCATCGATATCAGTCCCTCGATCGTGATTGGTCCAGCAATGTAGAGTCTGTTGGGAGTACTGGTTTGAACCGCTATTGCTTCCCTTGAAGGTTGGAGAACAGGCTACAACTGTGGTCTTACCTCAGTAAGTCATTTTCTGTCATTCTTAATGAGCCACAACCGAGTGCTGCCGTGCATCTGATATTGAGGCTTATGTCAAGGGACCGTCTGCAAAGTGGAGCACCACAGAGTGTTAAAAACAAATGTGATAACCCCGCTCTTGCTGCATCAACACCAAGGTCACGACAGAATCCATTATGTCTCCACTGTAACACTCGCTTTACCAAAAATACTGTATCATAATTTCTATAAATTGTTGTTAAGATACATACACTTAAATGAATCTCACTTTGCAGATGTACCCGTGGCAACCTCTGTGGTTACCATGGTAACAAACCTCTTTTCTTGATTCACTTTCAAATGAGCCCTTTATTGCATCTTTGAGAATCGGTCATAACTGAAAGCCTCCATAGGTTCTCACCACTAATTGTCTCCAAGTCCGATATACTACACCTTTTAAGTACTCCAGAGTCCCGTAGGTTGTACTGATGATTCGGATGAGGTGCTCAGCCGTGGCGGCATGGGGCTGTAGGGGGGCCGGAAGCCACGCCCAGCCTTAAACACACACCGGCGGGAGCTGCAGACAGAATGGGGCCAAGCAGAAACCCACATGCAGGCGTGGATGAAAAAACACCAAAGTAAACAGAAAAGTCCATGATCCCAACAGGCATCGTTACGCGGTGTCAGTTGAAGCCTCATGGTGAGTTCAGACTGTACTGAAGCTGTGTATGAGCAGCCCCCCCCCTTTTTTCCCCCCCCTTTACCGTGATTCATTCTCATGGAAAGAATGTTTTTAAAAGACATCACGTGTGTACATACATGTGAGTATGTCGTTTGCACGAGCATGACACTACTCACCTCCTCAGTCCTGACAAACATCTCTGTATGAAAGATGCGCTGTTGACGATGCACATATTTCTCACAGTGAGACAACACGCTGTCGCTGTAGACATGAGCTGATAGATGGTTCTAATAGATTAGTGGTGAGCGTGTGTGTGCTGTTGTGAAAGTAGAAAGATGAATAACAGGCTTTTTTTAAATCACTGCGTATGTTGGGTGATTGTACCCTGGACCTAAAAGGAATCTTGAATTGGTCCCATTTATTGTCATCACAAGAGTTCGCACAGTCACTGCGATGTCCGTAGATACAAACCCCAATGCTCCACTCCCCACGAGTGCTTTTTGTGAACTTAACAGCAGGAAGATAAATGACCCACTTATTGATTTTAAATTAATTGCACTGTGTATTTACATAAAATGAGATGAACAATGACAACATAAAAGGAACATGAGTTATTTCAGTCTGTGGTGCCCCGTACGTTCCTTGTGGTGGCTTAGCTGTTTAGCAGTAGAGCCACTAGAGGGCAGCACAGAGAGTTTCTGACAACAACAAACATGGTTCCCGCTAATGAGATGGAGGAAGTGGTGGAAGCAGGAGGTGTCATATAATCAGCTTTGGTCGAACTTACCAAGTCTCTCCTAAAAGACTAGTATTGAAATGTTGTCTCGAGACATTGGCTTGTCCCCCTTTAAGTGTTTGGCTTCACTGCCCCCTGCAGTTTTCTTGTGGTACCACTCTACAAATCAGTCAGTATTCAACGTAAAAACATGTTTTCCAAAAGTCTTTTGTTGTTGTCGATCTCAGTAAAACATCGTCCGCGGAGTGAGAGAATTATATAACATCTTAAATTAAAGAGTCTGACAAAAGTCTGCTCACCTTCAAATCTGTGGAACATGCTGATCTCGGAGCTCAGCCCAGTCATTCTCCAAGCTTTAATAAATATTTTATAAAAGTCACTCGCTCTAAATCAACACGAAAACTGTTTTGAGACCCGACAATAGAATATTCTCCGCAAACTGACTCGGGCCTCCGTGGATGTTGCCTTAACAAAATCCCCAAATACTTTCTGCGGGTGGAATGAGTCACAAAAGTCATGTTTTAGAAGCTATTGAGGATGCTGCAGTCGCAGCTTGGCATATATTTGTACATCTATAGAGAGGAACTTTGTGTATTCAGATTAAAAACATGAATTTTCATTTCCACAGGCAAATCTGCTGTAATATTTTATGAATGAATTAACTGTATGGACTTAACGTAAATATTTGCCAATGGTTTATTTATGCCTTAGATTTCGGTGTGGATCTAATCAGGATTTGGGGTGTGGGAAGGTAGGCGGCCATATTTCAACATTTTCAGTGAGTTACCAAGAAGTGATTATTGTACCTTGCTTTTACAAATCAGGTATATTCACAGGGCCGATATTGGTGTGGTGCTTTGTTGAGGCTGGATTGAACTGAATGGAACCGTTCCGATGGTATGTGCTCTGCAAGGTTCCACGGACAAATGTCTGACATCATTTGCCGATGGACAAAATGTCATAAACAGAGGATGTAATGAAATATGAAAATAGAAAGAATGACTGAATGTAATGACTGAAATGACTGGGCTGCAGTTTACTGCGTTTTTATACACATCCAGTCCAATCCATTAGAAAGAGGGATATTAAGAGATGAAAAGAGTAATTCTGTCGCAACTGTACATAACTGTACTGTGTATAAATGCAGATAAAAAAAAATACAATATAAACAGCAAACGAGGACTCATAAATCACCAAGGGCAACACACTTTCACAATATGATTGTAAAAGTTTATACGAAAATGTCTGGATCCATTCGTTTAACCTCAGCTACTCAGAAAGATTTAAAGACTTTTATCGTCAATCCAAATATGTTGACACATGAAAGAGAATGTAAAACTAATATCTGACAAAACCCAAAACTATGAAATGTGAATAAACCACAAAATCAATTACATCACAGTAAAAAAGCAGTTGCAAAGAAGTAGACAGCCACTGGGTTTGATAGTACAATCACTGCTAATGCTAATAATAATAATAACTCTGGCACCTGTTGTAATGGGCTGCTGTGCACAATGTGTGTCATGTGTCAGCCAGTATGAAATGAAGTCCTACAAATCCAATAGAGATCATGGTTTTCCATGTCGAAGGATTGAATATAATAGAAAGCACCCATAGGAAATAGTTTATCGACAAACACAAGATTTATCTGTTTATTTCTCATATCTTTGAATTGAAGCTACGCTTCCTCACATTCTCCTTCTTCTCATGTCCTGGTGGTGGAGCCTGATGTCGAACACATCATCGCCGGAGAAACATCCAGTAAACCCAGAGGGATAACAAATTTGAATTAAATCAAATGCCGCCAGCCATGTAGAACAAAAAGGGGGCCTGAAAGGAAGTTGGCAAAAGCGAGACTATACGGCAGAGAAGGGAGAAGGGAATCGAGATAAAGGGAACTTGGGATTATGTGGGTGTCACATACATTATTGAGTCTGGGCTGGAGGAAGTGGGGAGGGGGTGGGGGGGTTGGGGAGGGAAGGAGGGAGGGAGGGAGGGAGGGCGGCGACTGCTGATGGGAGCTGATGTAACAGCGATTCCCCCACTACGAGGATGAATGGGGCTAATTTCTGGCAGGCTTCAATAAGAGGCAGCGAGGACGAGCTCATAGGCTGCGAATCAATCATTGCCGCGCGCGTGTGTGTGTGCGTGTGTGTGTGTGCGCGTGTGTGTGTGTGTGTGTGTGTCTGGGACCCGTACACCCAAATACGTGTAAACACAGCTTGTCTGAGGGTGTGTTTACGAACAGAATTGGAACAGCACACTCCCTTACCTGAGAAGAGAGGCAGGATGAATGTGTGATATTCCCTCGTTTAATGGCGCTTTTGTTATTTATTTGTTTATTTATTTATTGTGAAGGCCGGGGTTAGAGTGACAGCCACGCGGGGAAAGCAGGAGGCAAGCTTGGCTTTTATACTGTAGCACAACAAGACTTTAGAGGAGGACGGCGATAAAAGCTGTTTATAAGACGAGATGCGGGATAAAGAGCTTTTATATTTCGAGACGGACAAGCCACTTTTCATCGTAATGTGCTCCGGGCGGCGTTAAATCCTAATGGGACGGCCCTGACAACGTTTGTGCGTTCTGTTGATAAAAAGGTGTTTCGTGCTTAATTTATTGCAACAGAAGGTGACTTTTCTTCTTTCTTTTTTTTTCTTTTTTTTGACTTGATTCCAAAAGTCTGCTGCCAGCTGCTGTTGTGTATTAAGACGTTGGCCAGAAAGTTGGAGACCTGTGTGTGTGTGTGTGTGTGTGTGTGTACGAGTGTCATCATATCTCAGAGATTCCTCTGATGCATTTCAGAGCACACTGCAGATCTCAATCACAAGCCAGACTCAACTCTGCATGTGAAGATTCGATCTGTGCCAAAGAATCAGATTGGCTCTGTTAATCCAAACATAATTGTCTGGATATGAACTGCTGTTTCAACAGCTTTTTTGTTTGTTTTTTTGCCTCTCTCTCCCACAGCGAAGAATCAGTCCACTGTGCTGATGTCACATGTCACATTTTGTGCTCTCAATGCAATTGTTTGACATCGTTCCTTCTCTCTTTCTTTCTTTCTTTCTTTCTTTCTTCCCAGGCGGAGAGGTGCCCTACACCACTCTGGCTACGAGGATGATGATGGGCGTGTGGTGGATGTTCGCTCTGATCGTCATCTCCTCGTACACGGCCAATCTGGCAGCGTTCCTCACCATCACGCGCATCGAGAACTCAATACAGTGAGTGTGTCCGACTTGATTTGTGCTGTGTCATCGCTGGTTGCTGATGCCCCAAGTTTGGTTCCACAACTTCCAAGTTTGAACGTTTGGTATATATGAAATGACATGTACTCATCAGAAGGTGGGAACAATCGCAACTTGGACTCATACTTTTCTGTTGTGGCTGATGGCTGGTGATACCTCAGCCATAACAACAGTCATCACAACACCAGTCACTACAACCTGTCCAGGACACACACACTCACGCACACTCACACACACACACACATACAGGCACCATAGCCAGGCTCCTCGCTCACATGCCGTGCAGCCGATGAAAACGAAGCTACGTCGAAGTTATCAGGACTTAAAACTGCACAACCATGCAAACACTGAGTGTTTCCATTGGAGCACTTTGGACCGTGGGGGTATCAGTGTCATGGCCAGTGACACTGCAGTCTGTCTCAAGCTGGATTCAAACCGGCCACCTTCGTTTCCAAAGGCGGCTATTTCCACTGAGCCCCCTGCCGCCCTTATGATGATGTAAAATAATCTTCATATTAGATTATTTATACTTACATCTCTATGAACATACAATCACCTGAGCTGATGCAGGTCATGTTGCACCACCGTGTGTCTACAGCGGCCCATAAAGGACAAACTATGCACAACCTTTTAAGTTGAAATAGTAGTCGAGAGATACCACAGGTTCTCCCAAACTCTTCAAATAGCAGGGTGAGTGACGCTGGAAGCTTTAACTTCACCTGTAGATGGCAGTAACTCCTTTACTCAGGGCCTTTACAGTGATGCTTTGATAGCTTCACAGAACCTCGCATGTCGGAAAAAAGAAGCAACAGGAAACAGATCTGACGCAAGTTGACGTGACACAACATTATTGATGTTGAGTCTGTTAAACGTGAATGAGTAGCATTTTAACTGATTAGTACATGTGAGTCCTCCATTACTGCCTGTGTGTGTGTCACCGATGAAAAGTGGGAGGGAGAATGAGTGTTTACTTTACATGTGACTTTCAGGTTTGATGCAGCGAATGCATCAAGGTAATGGGCCCGATCCTTCTACTTTAATTACCATGCTCTCACCCGTGCACATGAAGAAGCGCGCACACACACACACACACACACACACTTTATTTCCCTCAGCTCTGTGCCCTCTGTTTATCTCCCCTTGTGATAATGTGGTTGCCCGCCTCACTCCTGGTGGCACCGGGAAACGCTCATCTCTCATTGGACTAATCAGCGCCGGCGCATCCGCCATGCCCGGCAGTGCCACGGTTAATTGTGCTTAGCTTTGGAATAAACAACATTTATTTCTAAACATGTAACCACTGTCGATCTGTGCATTTGACAGGTCGATTCCTTTTGGTTCTATTCACTTCTGCCCATTACTGAAAAAAATCTCCAGTTGTCCCTTATCGAGTTCCTTTCCTCTCCCTCAGTTTGCTGCCTCATTCAGCATCCATTTGGCCAATTAAGGATTTCTATGAATCTTAATGTATTACATTTAATGTGTTGACTCTTCTGGGGTCATTAGTGTTTTAATTACACCTAAACAGCCCAGCCCCCCCCCCCCCCCCCCCCCCCCCCAACCAAAAAACCCCCCCCCCCCCCCCCCCCCCCCAGATCTCCAAAGTTATACGCCACAGAATATCCAAACCTCAAAAGCATAACAAAACTCCAGTGGTACCCAAATGGGAAAAAAAGGAATGTGATGCTGTGATGATTAGCATGCACTCGGATCTATTAATACTTGATTAACATATTACACAGATGGAATGCAAGTGAATGCATTTATGTGTGAGTGATGAAGGGAGTGAATTCATTAGGAACGGGGGGGAAAAAGCCCAAGCGAGCAGAGGCGCCGGCTGCAGAGGAAGAGACGTGGCTGCATGAGGAGAGTCTCGGCGAGCCGTCAGTGCAGACAGGGTTTTTAAGTATTAATGCTCTTGTTTCATCCTGGAAATGAAATAACAAGTGAGAGCGTTCAGAAGCCTCTGTGGACTATTTCACGCTTGGATGTTTTCCCCCAATTTCTGCGCGAATCCTTTAGGAAAACAGTGAGGGATGTGGCGGAGAGACAGAGCAAAAGAGCAACAAAAGCGGAGAGAGAGAGAGAGAGAGAGAGAATGCTTTCAACATTATGAAGTGGAGATGAGGAGCTGGAGGAAGACATGATTAGGAAGGAGAGGGAGAGGCAGAGGTCAGGACACGGTGAAGGACAGAAGAGTTTGGGTTATGAGTCCGATTGAGACGGATTCGAGGAGGTCAGAGGAGCGAGCACCTGTCGACAGAGGGAAGAGTCGGAGATTAAGATGAAAAGATTGAAAGACGGACGAGATCAAGTGGCGACTTCCCCCCGGTCTCACACAGCTAATGTCATGTCATGTGGTTTCTGATGATTCACAATGGAATCAACCAGGTGGGCTTTTTGTGGCACGCGTGTTTGGTCACACGTCGGGATGTTACAGCTTTTAACGTACACATTTAAAGCAAGTCAGGGGAGTTCAAGTTTAAAGGTCCATTGCGTGACATGCAGATGAAATCATTTTTTTGGAACACAGTGTTCTGGGGAGAATCAGAATCAGCTTTATTGGCCAAGACTGTGGTTTCACTGGGCTCTCAATGTACCACATTATAACATACTAATTACATGGGGAAAAAAATAGTAATACAAAAATGTTACAATATAAATCTTATAAAAATAAAGTATTAAACCGTGCAAAATGGTAAGAGAAAAAAGGCGCAGTGGTAAAAGAGGTGGACATGGCGATGACATCTGAGTTCATGCACATGATAACGTGTAATGTGAGTTATTGAGAGTGAAAACAGGAACTTGAGCAGTGGACAGTGTGAGAGAAGTGTTTTCCGGGCCTCTGAGATGATTAAGTTTAATAGCAAACTTATAGTAATGATAATTATAATCCTGTTTGACTCCATTATAAATAGTTTAAGCAGCACTTACTTTCCTCGTATTCTAAAGCCACGTTCAGCTGTTACATCCCTCAGCAGCATCCCACACATATTGCTTGTTGTCGAAGTTAGCCCGGATGTGCAGCACTTCAAACGCCATCTGTTAATGGGCTGTTACATTGTTTAGTCCAAATTAATTTCCCTGCAGAACCACAAAGCCAAGGTCATCACTGCCCCGTGGCATCAGTAAATCTACCAGCTCATCAAACTCCCAACACAAGAGAAACACAACCAAAGTCATTCCATTGGAAATAAACAAATAAGTAAATAAGAATCGTAGAATTAAAGAAACGCTGTCAAATGTAGTGTTTTCTTTTGATTACTGGGCCTGTCAAGGTCAGTTTACCTCCCTGTTGATGCATAATATAATTTAAAGGGAGGAAACAATAACAAAAACATACAGATAATACTAAATGTATTTTAGTCATGTCCCGATTATCAATGAAGTACAACAGGTTCACTTTACAAAAAAACTAGAATAAAAAGCATAAGGATAATAGTAAAATAAGAATAAGTGAAATAAATATTTATTAGTATAAGAAAACACAAGTTAAGATCTGTCGACAGAAATGGTTCAATGTAATGAAATATAATGTATAATTTTTGAGAATGCCATCATCGCCCTCTCTCACTTCAGCACTAAATCTCACACACACATACACACACACGCACATAGACTTATCATGAGATACATTCAGCTGCTGCTCACTCCATTTACTTGCTCAGTGAGCTGCTTAGGGAGAATATAATTCGTTTCAAAATGAAATAGAATACAGAACGCACACAGGATGAGTGCGCACACGCTAACACACACCGAGACAGTAAATTCACATGAGACAGACACAAAGAGACAATAACTCCTGATTCATGTGTGCACATTGTCATGAGACAACACAGGCACCATCATAAATCTGGAGAGAAAACAATGTCATTGTGTCTTTCATTAAAACTCAGACATTTCATAATGTTGGGAGCAACGTTATCACTCCGAGTTTTTGCCTATTGCTTCATGAAATGTTCTGTTTTCAAATGAGCAAACATCCTGTTTCAATAGAATTACAATTGGTTATAAATACCATGACGGTGCATTTTAGGAACAGACGTGGCAGTGTTAACAATCTAGACTTAATCCATCAGCAAATTCCGGGTTGATATAAAGAATAACAATCAACTCTTACCAGAACTTCTGTTTTACAACTGAGAGTTTAACTTGGGCTCCATCTCTTGTTGCATAGTTAGGGTCAGGGCGGGTGGGACTGTCCGGGTCGGCCTTCAGTCAAGCTATAAAAGAAGCCATGAAAGGGACTTCCGGATTTTATGACTGTAAATTACCTTGTTACTTTATTTTGACATTCCATTTCATGTTTAATGGGTCATGGTGGACAGAGAATGTGACTTAACACTTAAACTCAATCAATTCAAGGTTATAAAATCAATCTCTTTTTCCCACCGACACATTGACAACAGATTGAAACCAACCCCCCCCCCCCCCCCCCCCCCCCCCCCCCCCCCCCCCC
>JAFBJT010110803.1:0-18867 GCA_016785325.1 Chascanopsetta lugubris | reverse complement strand
TTAAACCCCCCCCCCCCCCCCCCTCCCACCCCACCACTATCACCCCCCACCCCTGGAGACCCATCAGGCCTCCTCAGAGTGGAACGGAGGTCAGCTGGGGACTGGTGCTTGTAGAATTACCTTCTTGCTCTTGTTTCAGAAATAACACTATCTCGCGTGTCATTCAGGCGTTTCCTCTGCCATGTGCTCCTTCATTAACTTTTCCTTTTATAAATTCTTCAAGCCCAAGTCAAATGAGAATTGCCAGAGGTGCCTTAGAGGTTTGTTTCTCAAATTCTGGGAGAAATAATATAATATTGCTTTGAAGTCTTTTTGAGGGTTTTGTGCCATCCTGCCAACCTTGATGTCTTCTAGACAGCTTTTCTGACAAAGTCATTGTAAGTCACAACCTGTGTCAAGAGAGCGTGTCAAATATATATTGGTTATACCTCCCACAGCCTCAATAAGAAACCTATGGCCCCCAAAATGGAAGTACCCTGAACTCTGAAACATCAAAGACCCGGCGACCAGTGTTGCTTCTGGGAAATCCCTCCGCAGATTTAGTGTGAGATTATCAGTGGATGGACATCGCATCCGTTCCGTCACCCATAGGTTTCTGCAGAGTGGTTATGAGGCTCGTAGTGGGCGATTCACTCGTCGCCATCTTGACTAATTCCTCCTACTTCTAGGTTCATCCAAAAACAAACAAAGAAGCATCGCACAGGTAGAGAGATGGGGTTGGGTCCATGGTGCTATCATTGCATCCACAGACTGTGCCCGGTCGGCCCAGGTGTCACTCAACAGGCCACACCCTTAATTATGCACAATTTCAAACCTTGAACTAATAAGAAATGAGTTCGGGGGAAAAACACCCTCCCCCCCCTGTACAGTTGTCACTGAGAAAAGTGAGCCTGTGGGGATTGCCTCGCTTTTTGGGCCCCGCTTCCTTTTTCCCACTCCCATATTAACCACATCCATCAACCCAATGCCGCTTGCTCTCAGCTTTGTTCTATTCATAAACATCTGTTACTATTATCACAATATAACCTTGTCATCACATATTGTCTACCACACAACGTTAGTCATTAATGCAGATACTTGATTTTTCCACAATGCATTATTATTCATTGTGATTATCCCCCACCAAGAAAATGTTAAGTGACTGACAAGTCCCCTGTTGTTGCCTGTGTGTTGCTAAGTAACGGATGAATAAATGTAGATCTATTGGATAGAAAGTCAAAGCTTCTTATCTGAGTCTAATCATTTTAATTAAAATATCTAACTTTGCTCCACGAGGAGCCAATTCCCCCTTGTACCAAGTGAATATTACTCACACTAGACATTTGACTCTCTTTGACACTGTATTTCTGCAGTCAAATCTCGACGTGCCTTTTTTTGCATGTGTTTATTTCTCTTTTGCACACACCAGTAAATAACAAGCTCGGAGTCAGCACCCAGTGACGCCTATTCACAAAAGGTGGGACTCCAAGAGAGAGTGTGCTGACAGGCGTATGTATTCACGTGGGATCGGTGGGGGAACGGAAATTATTAAGATCAAAGATTAATTGACAGCAATAAAAAATTCATGTACGCGGCAAAGTTCATTAAAATCTTCAAAGTTTTTTTTTTTCTGAAAGAAAAGAAACACCGGAGAGAGAAGAAGCGCTAGAGCCTTGACCTGATATATAACAAGAGTATAATGTGTCATACGTGTGCAGGCATGTTTTCATGTTCGAGAGAACTGCCTGGTAATAATTTAAAACACGCTCATTCATGGTTACATCTGCTTCGTACTGCTGAATTAATGAAGTAGGATACTATACAGTGGTTCTTCTCCATTAAACAGGACACAAAGAGAGTTTGGGGGCACATGCTTCATAAATGTGTCTGTGGAAGCCATGGGTGGTGTGTAGCAGCCATTTAACAAACAAACAGTAATTAGTTCCTGTAATTGTTCTTCATTACATTTCTCAGCGGCCAAACTCTTTGAGAGGCGACCTAAGCACTGTTGCGCTATAATTAACAAAAGCTTGTGAATTTCGCCCAGAGGTGGCCATGAATGGGTGGAGGTTAGAGCCAGACAGAGGGAGGCGGGACGCAAACTCGGACAGACAGACTTTTACTTTTCATCACACTGTCGCGACCTTGGTCTTTGCGATGTTGAAGATCCAATGGTAGATATCAGGGATGTCTTGCATCACTGATTAGCTCAAGTGATGTGACTCTGACTCTCGCTCATTTTCCAATTTGACTCAAATTCATATTGGCTAGAGATATTTTGGTCAATGTCCCAATTTTGTTTGAGGTTTCTCAACAATTCATTAATATTCTTTGTCAATCATCAGCTTAAGTGTCCTTCAGTATAAAGCATAAGCATTGGGTTCCTCTTTTACCAGGATTACATCACTAAATGCCATGTTATCATGCTATATATAAACTTCCTGCATAATCCACAATCTTTGATACATTCATACCCGCATCTATGTAAATAACACCTCTGTCCACAGCTTAGAAAAGAAGCCAAAGGGCCTTAATGCACAGCTTTCCCACACATGTACTGAATGGATGGTAGGAAAACGTATAACGACTCTCTCCACCGCTTGTTTGTCTGCAGGTCTCTGCAGGACTTGTCCAAGCAGACGGAGCTGCCTTACGGAACGGTGCTGGACTCTGCTGTATACGACCAGGTCCGCTCCAAAGCCATGAACCCCTTCGAGAGAGATCCCATGTACTCCCAGATGTGGCGGATGATCAACCGTACCGGGGGAGGGGAGAACAACGTGGAGGAGTCCAAAGAAGGCATCCGCAAAGTACGTCTTTATTTTTCCTTAAGTTAATTATTTTGTTGTTTGGCTGAGTTCAAAATTGAAGGGAGCAAAGCGAGCTTTCACGGCTTCAATCACCAATCCCACCATACAGCAGTACTACAAGAACGAGCGTTATTTTTATTTGTTGCATGCGGTTGACAAGCTGCGTCAACCGTTGTTGCTCGGCAGGAAAGCAATTTTGCCCATTTACGACCATTGTTGGCCGCTGCTATGATAAAGGTCAGAGGCAACTATAAAACAAGTCAAATGACAAATGTGCAATAACACAGAGCGCTGTGTGGTGCGGTGGCAGATGCGGGATTGTACCATTGACGCATCGTCGCCAAATTCATGCTCAATCCCTGCTTCAGTGGGGTAAAATACATCTTGTTTACTGTTCGCTCGTTACCCCCTGAGCAAAGCGGCGCATCATAGAATACTTCATAATGATTCCCTGAAAATCAAACTTCTCCTTACGAGACCTCATTTTCATTGGTAGCATTGCTTGTAAGTGACTCCTTTTCAATTTCAAAGACTACTGTGCGCCACCCCCCCCCCCCCCCCCCCCCCCCCCCCCCCCCAATTTCAAAGACTACTGTGCGCCACCCCCCCCCCCGCCCCCCCGCCCCCCCGTGCCAGGCCCTGCAGACAGAGATAGTTGAAGTGAGAGAGGTGCATGATAATGAGGTAGACTGACACTAGTCTAGAGATACACTGCTAAATTCCTCAGTAGCACCTGAATCCTTGTACATTCTGCATTTAATACAAGCGTTACACACGTTCAGCCTCATCATTGTTTTGGACACACAGCTCAGGCCACAGGGTCAAGTGTATTGACAGGGGATGAAAGTATCTAAACGATGTTAATGATACACAGGTAACATGCGCATGGTTAAACACTTCATTCCCCTGGCGATTACCCAGCATTATAAATACATGACTGCTGCATCTCATTTGGATGCGCCTCGGTCTCCGTTTGCATCGGCGCGCTCTCCTCCACCGAGGGTCTCGCTGTTTTCTCCTCCCTCCCCCCTGAATACATTAGAGTTGAACTGTAGCCAGCGTCGGAAGCGTTGGAAGTGTTGGGAGGAGTGACTTAAGAGGCGGGTGGTGTTTTTAAAAATCATGAGATAAACGCAGCGCATAACTACGTGTAAGCACATCACCATTAGGACACACACACACTCACTCACAGACACACACTCACTCACTGGCAGAGGTGTATGTATTTTTTATCAGTCTGGTCCTGCAACACAGGGATAGACATGTATGTATCAAAGTCACAAAAATGCCTCTGATCTTCCCTCCAATGTAACTGACCTGGTCAAGATTGCCTTCATCTTTTCAAATTCAATTAATGAGAAAATATATGTTATTTTTTTATGCTATCACATAATGGTAATGATCCATATCCTTTACCCACAGGGGTGTCAAACTCAAATACACAGTGGGCCAAATTAGAAAATTGGGACCAAGTCGCAGGCCAGACGGAAAAACAAACTTAAGTTTTGTTTCAACATTGAATCTGGAACAATCAAAGTTTAATCTTTTAAAGAGTAGGAAAATCAAATTTCAAACTAAAGACACACCAGTGGCATTCGTTTCTCATTTCCATTGAAATAATTATTTTCCCTCTCTCCCTTCTAGTGCCTTTTGGGGCCCCAAACAAAAATTCCCAGGGGCCCCCTCCAACCACGATTCATCAGTCTTATATAATTGGTAATCTGACTCTAATACAAATGTGAAATGTAAACATTTTTATTTCAAAAGAGCAATTAGCCATTACGACTCTTACGATTACATTTACTGCAAAACATCTCATATAAATAAATACATTTCGTTTTCAGAAGCATAAAGCCGACTCCACAAAAATATGCAGCACTTGTTCATAACCCACGATAACTTCCATCCATGCACCTCAGTAGTACATTATCCAAATTCCAAGCCAATAAATTGGACAACTTTTCATTCTTAGCTTGACAGTTAAGCTTGGCTGGACACTTCTTAAATTTGACAACTTCAGAAACAGTATGACAGTGAGCTGTTGTTATTTTCAGCCTAAGACGAACAGGACCGACTGTCTTGATCCTCCTGTTTTTCCTTCTTTCCTTGTCACTTCCAGACTGATATCTTCTTTTCATTTTGATAGACCCGCTCTCACTTGTTTGTTTACAAGTCGCCTCGATCGCCCCCCGGTGGCTGGCTGCAGACATGTACGGTCATAAATCGTACTCCCTCCGTGTTATGACCTCAGTACTATGGTTCCAGAGCAAGATCATTACCCTGTAGACTCAATGAGAAACACAAGAGGGCGACTCCCAATGTCCAAGATCTGTTATCCTAACAGAAACCAAAATGATCTTTATTCACAAGCTGAGGTTTGGGAATTTAGAGTCATATCAAGTTGATTTGACCTCTGACCTCTGTGGATACTTGGTGCACAGAGAGTATCAAAAGACACAGGGCATGTTTATCTTACGGCAGCACTCAACTCTGAAGCCAACAAGTCAGACCAAAATCAAACTCTATGTTGTTTTCCCACTGATTGGCTACAGGGGGGTTGTGTGTGTGTGTGTGTGTGTGTGTGGGGGGGGGGGGGGGGGGGGGGGGATCAGCATCACTGTGTTTGCAGTATCACTGCTGCAGCCCAACGGCAGCTTCAAGGCAACTGAGGCATCACAACAGCAATAATACTCAGGGATCCTCTTCAGCCCCCTTGGTGATGTGGAGCCGGCCGTTCAGATGCAGCGTGTGTGCTCACTGTGAGAACATGGCCTGAGGTGCTAAATGCTTTGTGGGAAGCAACAGCATCTTCTAATAGACTGAGTTGTAGCCATTTCAGGCTCAGGACAAGTCTCATGCTTTTCTCACCTCAGTGACTCGGCACAGCGGTGTTGACTAAAAGTTGTGGGGGTGTGCTCAGGTGAAGAGGGATACAGGAGCTCAGGTCAATAAGTGGATGCGTCATTGAAACAACAAATGAATGGTTCAAGCGTGAGTCGCTTTAACTCGGTGTAAGGGAGCCTTTTCTAAAAATGGTCAACACCTGTGACATTGAGGTGACACTCGTCAGGTGTGACCCAAAAAGCAAGTGATCACAACATTAAATCCAGCCAAGAGCCAGCATGGTTTTAGCCACCGTTCATGTTCAAGCCACCAGTATCGCTTGGGAATGGGCTTCGACCCGAGCTGGAGAGAGCCAGCTGCTTTGGTATGGCTGAGTCATTGTGCATGTGTGGACGAGAGAGAGAGAGGGAGAGAGAGAGAGAGTCATTTGTTTGCAGACTCCTGTTGCTGCTGTATCAATGAAGGAAGCCGCCTGCACTGGGGGATCATAGGATCCTATCACCAACATATTAAAACCTGCAGTCACTTCACATAATAGCTAATGACGGCGCGATCGAGTCAACCGAGCCGTTTAAGATTTTGTAACCGCCCGTTTACTCATAGCATTGAAAGAGATTCACCTTTAGTAGTCCTTAATCTACATAAGGCTTCTCTCCACGTATTTATTCCAGCATGTCTCCTCCTCAGGAGTTGGTCTTATCTGTAGTCGGTCCTCGGGAAAAATAGAGCCGTTGGAGGTGTCATGAGTTTTTGTCCCCGAGGCAGGAGGGGGATTTGTAGTTAACCTTTTAAAGCGTCGTTATGTGGCCACCGACGGACCGAGATGACAAGCCAGAGAATAAGAGTCGTCCTCTGCCGCACGTAACGGATGGCGCGCCGCCGAGACTGCGCGACTCCGTGCTGATGGCGTCACGTGACAAAGACTGATTCTCAGCCGTGGCAACAGCAGAGTGAGAGCAGATATAAGCAGGATGGAGAGAGAATGGATGAATTCTACATGACATGGTTGACACCAGTGAAGTGTCAGCAGAGCGAGAGAGAGAGAGAGAGAGAGAGAGACACTCATGTCCCATCTCTTTCAATCTTTCACTCTCCCTCCTTTTCTTTATCTAACACCGGGTCAATGTCTCTGCCGTCTCCACCCCCCCCCCCGTCTCTTACTGCCCCTGATTTGGTTTTTCTCTATATTTTCTCTCTCTCCCCCCTTTCATTATATTTTCCCCACCTCTCTCTCTGCATTGTCAGTGTTCACTCATGCAGCCTCATGTTGAAAGGCGACAGGCTGCTCTCTAGTGGTTCACTAATACCTGTCCCTCCCTCTTACATCCCTCGGCGTGAGCTCGTGTGATTCGTCTGCAGCGGTGACGCCACCGGAGAAACTGTTTATCATTCTCTTCAATGCACCTCTCTCTCTATTTCAAGGTGCAGTGTGTACGATTTGCTGACATCTGGAGGTGAAGTCGCATGTTGTATCCATCACCTCACCATCACACTCCTGAGCGTGCAGGAGAATCTATGGTAGCCCTCAGTTGTCATTCAAGAGAGGACCCGCTCCTCATGTAAATAGACATTAGTGGGCTCATTAAAGGGCAATGGGGAGAAAATCATACATTTTAAGTGATTATAAATTTATGAAAATATGTATCTCATTGTTTTGTAATATCTCTAATTGACAAAGATGACCAAAATCGTACACACTGCGCCTTTAAAGCCGACGATCGAAGACCTCGCTGACATATACATTGCCGTTTGTACTGTAGAGCTGTGTCAAAGGTTAAACAGATCTCTTGTTCTCCACCGATTTCCACAATAAATGGAGACACGCGGAAGCGAGTTCGGTGGAAACCAAAGCGATCGGCTCGAAGCTTCACGCCTGCTCTTACTTCCCCTCACTCCAAATGGCTGGAGTAATATTCTTTAAGGCTGGAGGCTTCAAGGGAAGCCGTGATGTTATTGTCACCCAGTGTGAGTCCCATGCACTCACCTTTTGTTGTCGATCTCCGGCATTTGATTTATTCGGATGTGTTTGTCCTCTCCAGTCCTGTCAATTTCATATGTTTGATTCTTGTGATTCCTCTACCTTTCTCTCTCCGGAGCTCTCTTTCTCTATCTCACAATAAACCTCTCACTCGCCCCCCGTCACCATTGTCTCCTGTGCACTATGGATTTTTCCCGCAGTTCTGTTGTGATCCCCTGCAGCCGAATGATATTATATGTCACAATAGGTCAGTATCTGAGCTGCATCTGGTATCACTCACACCGACACAGACCACACACTCTCACACATGCTCCCTGGTCATGTGGACATGCTCACACACACACACACACACACGCACACGCACACGCACACACAAACACACACACACGCACGCACGTAGACACACACATACAGCTCTGCAGGATGAGGCCTGTCACTGGTTAAAATACGTTTCTCTTCCATTTGACTTCAGTGATCAAGGCACTCAATAAAATGAGAGTGGCTGCACCTCACACTCAGTTTCTCATTAACTTGGTGTCACACATGATATCAAAGACAAGCGCGCTGTATGTCACTATTTGACATAACGGCTTCTCCATTTAAGGCGCTGCGCTCCTCAACTGCATGCGGCATTTATTCCTGAGGGATGCAATTTTTTTTCGGGAGTTTGTGTGTGTGTGTGTGAGAGAGAGAGAGAGAGAGAGCATGTGCATGTACGAATGCATGAGTGTGGGTGTGTCCACAAATCAGCATTTCACCGTTGTGCTGACTGGGAAAACGAATGCTTCATATTAATTAACAATTACTTAGCCTTTAATGACTTGACCTTTGCTCCCCATTTGCTCCCCCTGCTGCTACATGTGGTAAATTAATGACATGAATGAATGTGTTAATAACATGACAGGGAGAGGAGAACAAAGACTTACCTCAGATAACAACGTTGAACAACCTTTATTAATCAGCGTTGCCACGAACATGTCATTAAGCTTAATGGTGAAATCCATAATTGGTTTCCCAAACACATTTTATCTCATTGGTTGAAATCCCCTTAGCCTCCTGATAGCCATCTATTAAAGAGGTTGAAATGAAAAGGAAAAAAAAAAACAGTCTGTCGCCCTCACCATATTATTATAGGTGTGACCAATCACTTCATCCAGAGCAAACAAAAGGTTTAATATCCCGGTTTCCCAGTCCAGCTCACCTTCCTGTACAGACCCCATGCACACCCACATGCACTTGTAGGACACAATTAGTTCTCAAAGAAAGAACAAGAAGCGGGGACATCAGTTAGAATTCGGTAAGCTACTATTGATGTTGTCAATGTCAACAAAGCTGTCCTCCCAACGCCGTCTCCTCCATGACTTTCCATGGTTTCATAGCACGGATGGGCACAGTTTAAAGAAAGCAACTTTTTCTCATGTGACTTTGCACAAAAATTCATACACCATCGTTATTCTCAAGGCTCAAGTGGACATTCGCTTTTTAGAATAGAAGAACTGCCTTGAAAACTTTGCAGAGCTTTGGTTAAAACAAATTGTAGAAGTGGCAAAGACGCATGGCACTGTGTAAATAAAAGAGGAGCGCATGCGCTGTCCCATTAACACCCCGAGCCGAACAGCTGTTAATAGGGACGATTAAGCTTTCGGCCAAATATGGAATATTCTCGGTTGCACTCGAGCATGTATCCAACGACCAGCCAGGGCCGAGCAACAGTCTTAAGGAAAGGCGCACAGGCTGATGTGTGTTAGAGTGTGAAGTTAAATGGCTCGAACATATGTAGACATTTGGATTAAACCATATGGAGAACATTTACCTAGCCAAGCACTTTTGCATATCCACTGCCATTTGCGAAACTCCATCAAATTTGTCTTGGCTCATTAGCATAGTGAAATGGATCTGACCCGCTCAGCTGATAAGGTCGTACCAATCAACGGATGCACCAAGTTGTTGCCGAGTATTCAGTCTCAATATCCTGTAAGTTTTGTGTTGATGCTGTTGTGCTTTATGTCAAGATGATTTCCTCTCAAATAGCTTTTGTTACTTTGATTTCACTTTCATTGCAACCATGTTGGGTGGTGGTTCATTTTCATTAGAACAGTGTTGACAGTTTCAAACTCTCCGAAACTGAGAAACGGACGTTCCGAAGACTGTCCACAGCTTCAACTCCTGTTTTCATTCTATCCCAGAAACGCCCTGTAGAGCTCCTGCCCCTCCCTCACAGAACACCCCCCCCCCAGAGCTCTGATTGGCCTGCTTACCTGGTCTCTTGTGATTGGTTATCTGCTCCCACATGATGTACAATTTTGGGTTCTGTCCACGGTCATATCAGATCAAACAGGAATTGGCTTAGTGGCCAAATAGGAGTTCTTCAACTTCTGCCAGTCATGTCAATAATGACAATAGTCAGGTCAATGTTTTGCATATACCTCATTAGGATCATTAGATTGTAGTTGTCTGTTTGTGATTTGAATTTATATTCCATGATACTGAACAAGCATCAGACTCAAGAGGCAGATGCACAAATACAGACATATCACTTTGTAGTGTTTCAAGACCAGTGAGCAGCTTTCATAGGAAATAAGCATGGCCCTTCCTCCAAAACAGTAGTTACAGTAATTATATTACATTCACGGTTTCACCAGGCTTCAGAAAAAAATAATTTTGAGCGCCTCCTCTTCCTTTAATCGTCGGTATTTACAGCTTGAATAACCTCCCCCTTGTATAGAAAACCCATACAGCCCACTACATGACTGGATGAAGCATAACATGACCAGTCTAACAACATTTTACTCTTTCCCCTCCCTTCACACGCCTGTTTTACACATTGCGTAAGATCAAAGATGATGGAGGACTTCAACAGTTGTCCTGCATATGCTCAACTCCATTCTGTAACAAGCCCCGTCTCCCACCACTTAATGACTCCCCATCACCAGCTGCCCATTTAACGTAATGACTCCAGAAATTATGATAAAAGTTACCATCATTTCATAAGCTCTGCCAAATATATCTGGGGACTGGAAGTGAGGAGTTATATTGTATAAGCCTTTAAGCTCTCACCAATTTACCATAATGGCCACAGCGATGATGATAAAGACTACGCTGATTCCTCCACCAGATAGAGCTGATGGTAAATCAAGCAGGACCTGTTTGGATCTCTCAGCCCTGGGTGAAGCTGTCATTGCACCCTGGAGGACGATTGAGACAAAGCAGGGACGAGACGCTGGGAGGAGAGGATGATAGGGATGGGGAATGGGTGCTCGGGGGGACAGAAGGGGGGACGCTGGGAGATTTAGGAAGGGGGAGAGAGTGATAAGGGAAGAGAGTGGGGCAGAGAAAGGGGTAGATGTGGAGGGAGTGACGAGATGGGTGCCGAGGAGAGGCAAGAATGGGGGAGGAAGGGACATAAATTAGAGAGGGAATTGGTAGACCGGGATCTGGATGGAGTCAAAATGGTTGAAAAAAGGGTGGAGGAAATGAGTGTGTGGAAGATGCACTCCACAAAAGAGCAGACATTGAAAGGAGCAAGTGCACGGGGATAGAGAGAGGGAGGGAGAGAGTGGGTGGATTTTAACACTGTTTTTCTAATGCATAAATTCTTTATTTTCCTCCGTCTTTGATGGACGCTTTGGAACATTAATCAGTGGAGCTAAAAGCCATCAAATAAAAAGAATCACACATTAGAGGGAGGATTTACAGAAAGCAGGCAGACAGACGGAGAGAGGGGCTGAGTTTGTCTGACGACAAATGAGGCCTCGACTTAAGTGACAATGATGTGTTGAAGTGCTCGGATCATATTTGCCCTTTCACTGTAAACTGCCATTTCTTCAACTTTATACGTTTGAGTAAAAGGCTGAATTTGAGCGCCCCGTTGGAATGGATGGATGGATGTACAGAGTAATGGCTAATGCTCAAAGTGGTGTGCGTGACACAGGAGGTACAGGACAACAGAGGAAAAATAGTTATTGGATGTTGGTGAGAGTGATGGTAGTTTGTAGAAAGACGGATGGACAACGGTGAGAGAAAGTGTAAGCCAGAGGTGTCAAAATCATTTTATTCCAGGGGCCACATACGGCCCAATTTGATCTCAAGTGACCTGGACCAGTAAAATCGTAGCATGATGACCTATAAACGGTGAAAACTCCAAATGTTTCCTTTTGTTTTAGTGTAAAAAAACGACAAGTTTGAGGAAAATACCATGCATCACATTCTAAACTTTGTAATTCATCCCAGGGGCCAGACTGGACCCTCAGGCAGCTTGGTTCTGGGCCGCATGGTGTAAGCTTTGGGATAGATTTTGTCGATGTAGTCTAAAAACAAAATATCACTCCAAACTTGATTTACAATATCAATTCTCCCTCTCTCTCTCTCTCTCTCTCTCTCCCTCACCCTCTCAGAGGACACTTGTGTCTGGATAGCACAGACCTGAGGTTGATGGTTTCCATCTTCAACCCTTGGCTTTTCCTCTGTATGAATGGGCACCGTATCTTTTGTGATTTTTTTTTACAACGCGATTGCATCTGTAATAGTTTTCCTCGGGCCGCAGGTCACTCAGGAAACAGTGGGGGAAACGACTATGTACTAATGCCGGCAGCTGTTCAGCTGGTGTTTATGGGCTGCCATGGTCTTCCTCTGCATCTTGTTGTAAACAACATCTCTTGCACTCAGCCGCATGCCTGTTTTGAGATGCCAGATAAATTGGTGCTGCTGCCTGAAGTTGCAGAAGTCTTTGAACAAACTTCTGCTGTAGACTGTGTCTGGTTGAGGTCTGATGTTGGAATACAGAACCAGATGTGATCTACAAGACAGTGTTGTTTTAGGGGAACCAGCTCATGTCAGGTTGTTGCCATGTTGTTCTCTCTCTCTCTCTCTCTCTCTCTCTCTCTCTCTCTCTCTCTCTCTCTCTCTCTCTCTCTCTCTTGAAATGCAGAGAAAGGGCAGAGACTACTGTGCCCACTTTGAACTGTGGAAGTTCAAAGTTTTTGGCAGTTTAAAAAAAATTTTTTTTTATTGTATCTTAAAAGAACCACATATTTTAATATCATGTCATGTCATCTTCAACCACTTATCCAGTAATCTTGGTCGCGGGGTATTACTACCAGTACACTTAGGGGGTATCAGTGTCAGGGCCAGTGACACTGCAGCAGGGTCTACGTGGGATTCGAACCAGTGACCTTTGCTTCCAAAGGCGACTGCTCCAAACACTGAGCCACTTTGCATTTTAAACAATAGCTTAAATCAGTCCATCACTTTGCCCTACTTTTGGAAGATTGCCATCCATACGTGTTTTTCTCATCACGCATTTTGGATCCACATCAGTTTGAATCCCTGTCACCTGGAAATGCACATCACTGCCCATGATCACTGAGCATGTGCATGCTATGTAAACAGGAAGCAATGGATTTTGAATTGGGTCAGATCTTCTATTTCAACCTGCTGTACATATCAGCATCGCAGTACAATTTTAGAATCTAGTTGTTATCGAAAACACAAAGGTCATCAACTCTTGTTATGTATTATCCATGATGCAATGTGCCGTGGTATCAGACGCTGGAGATACTCCTGCTGCAGCCAGTCTATAATGGAGCAATGGAATATTCAAATGAAATAGAGTCAGAGGCAACTTAAAAGTTTCAAAACATTTTAGCAGCTTTAAACTGGAGCATCTGTCTTTTCTTGCATATGTATGGACATATATTCATCTTCCCCCTCGTCCACCTTGATCCTTTCGCTGACATTTACAAAAAATGGGGCAGAAATAATTTGGAGGTTTATTAAGATTTCAACAGTACAATCTCCGAGCTTTGTTCTACTTCATTAGCTTGTAAAGCAACGTGAGGCGAAACAGATGGGGAAAGATGATGATGTTTAAACAGAGCATATCAATGAACCTCACCCCAGCTGCTCCACACTTAGTGTGTGCGCATGTGTGTGTGTGAGTGTATGTGTGTGTGTGTGTGTGTGTGTGTGTGTGTGTGTGTGTGTGTGTGTGTGTGTGTGTGTGTGTACCTGTAGAGGTGTGTCAGTGTCAGTTTGCTCCCAACTTAGAGAGACATCTCTAAGACTTGTTTACCTTCCCAAAGTCACCAAGAGATCCAGCTACTGTGCCGCATTTGTGTGTGAGTGTGTGTGTGTACGTGTGTGTGTGTGTGTGTGTGTCAGTGAGTGTCACAATTCTGGAAGGACCTCCTGCCAACGAGCCATTGGCCAGGGAGTTACCAAGGTTACCAGGCAGGGTGGCCCAGCTGTGTTCAGGTGACAGATCTCAGTGTTGGAGTCTGTCTGTCACAACTCTCTCTCTCTCTCTCTCTCTCTCTCTCTCTCTCTCTCTCTCTCTATCTCTCTCTCTCCCTCCCTCGCTCCCTCTCCCTCTTTGAGCGAGCGAGGTTGACTGTTCATGAACAAAGCGCTCAGGTTCCAAGGCTTCAGGATGCCCACAGCTATGTGACTTGTATCTCTTACAACATGCCCATTTAGAGGCTGTATCCTTCCTGCGCTTCCCCTCTTCCTCTCCTCAATTTCCTTCCCACCCTCTGTACACGCCTTTTCTGCTGATGTTGTTTTGCTGCGATAGTATTTTATGTGGGAGGCAGCGCGACGCGTAACGTGCTGCAGGATCAGAGGAACCGTGTCGGGCCAAACCCGATTCATTAGATTTATTAGAAATCCCCATCACGCTCACGTGTTTGTCGCGTGTTTGCTGGATTTGAATGAAATCTCTGCAGAGCGTGAGCTGCCTTGATGTGCGTCCGTCACCGACGGCTGCTGCAGCCTCCCCCTGTAATAAGACAGCCTCTGCTAAGACCAGAAAATGTCTTTTTGGCTGCTGGCATCTCTTATTTTTCTGTTTTCTCCTCGTGCAAATCAGCCTGACACTAGAGAGAGGAAGCACAGTCTGTGCCGCATAGTCTGATAACTCATTAGGATTCAACTCAACAAGCACAAACAGCAAACATATTTTCCCCGCCGTTACAATTCTCTGGCTGTGTGATGACAGTGTTTCTGTGTTGTGATTCAGATTCAGGCAGAGCAGATAAAAAGAGAAATGGGCTACAGGAGAAGGAAATGTGGCGGTGGGGGGGAGGGGGGAGGGAATTTATCCTCTGTGCCACAGAAAGGAGATGGCACAGATTGCAAGAGACATTTGGAATAAGGGAATGATAGGCGCCATATTAAAAAATGGAAAAATGGAGGGAGATAGATGGAATCCGCGCTCGCCAAATATGGCGGCTGATTAAAACGACCTGCCGAATCGGGAAGGAGTCAAGGGAACAGATGGAGGCAAGCAGGAAGTGGAGGAGATAATAAATGTTTACTTTCATAACAGGAGGAAATGAAGGAATGAAAGAGAGAGATTTATCCATGATCTGTTTCTGCAAATGTATATTTTCTTATCTCGCCGTCGTCTAATAGTGAGGCCTAATTGCCTTTTTATGTTTCTCTCGCTCCCACCTGCCAAAACTCAGTCCGTCTGACCCCATGAGATGTTTTCAATATCCAGTTTGTTCTTCTTTTTTTCTCTCTCTCACTTCTATTTCCTCTCTTCATCTCCTGCCTCCTCTTCCCCTCAGTCTCTCACATTCATGTAAGCATACGTGTCTGTATCTTAGCGTATGTGTGAACCCAGATTTTTCCTCTTCACGGTCAGGTGTGGCTGTCTCTGTGGTGCTCTGGCCTGTATGGTCTCAGCGCAATAAACAACAAATAACTGATGAAATGCTCCTGCTGGGATGCACAGTGCACTGCTCTCGCTCTGCTTCCTGTACAGTTTTATGATATGAAGAATTTTTTTTTTTTTTTTGTGGCTGAGGGGGAAAATAAATAGGAAAGGTGAAGAGTCCACAGCGCTGCGCTGAGGTACGTAGTTTGATGCATGTAAATATGAAACATTTCTGCGAGATGAATTCAGAAATCTGCATTCGTATTCTACATTCGTTCTCAACAACAACACCATCAGTCTGAGGCCCTTTTCAGGATCTCAGGATTACTGGGACCGGATTCTCTCCATCATTTGTTGTTCACGCATGCACGGCACAGCAGGAGGCTCTCACTTCAAACACGCTCACAGCAGCCACAGATAATCTGGAGGATCTGCAGCTGTTGTGATGTTCAGAGGGGGGGTGGCGCGCGGAGAACAGCAGGAAGCAGGGCGTGAACGAATGGACGTTTATGAGGATACTCCAAATACCAACACGCAGGCATTGTCGAATATATTAAGTGTCTCCGAGAAATTAGACGGAACTTGAATCGGCAGCACATTACATCAACAGTGTTTTCTTACGTAACTTCATAAATGTGTAATGTGCAGTATCCAGACACGTCTAGTCTGATTTGACTATATATAGCTATACACGCACTTTTTATTCCGATGGACTCAGAGTCGGCCCTATTTATTTAGGTACATCAGGAGTGGGTGCTCTCTATGGAGGCCGCCGTGTTGTACCCGAGAGGCAACTTCCGCGGTTGACGGATGATGCCGATTTGGAAGTAGAAAAACGTGCAGTTCACAGGGTGGCCACTCGAGGCAGGTTCCAAATCGATTCAGTCCCCATACACTCCCATGTTAAAATGGTCAAGTACATTTTTTTTTTTTTGAGGTTCGAAATGTTGAATGATTAAGGGCGTGGCCTCTTGAGTGACACCTGGGCCGACTTGGCACGTTCTGTGGATGCTGCGACAGCACCATGGGCCCACCCCCGTTCTACCTAAGCTCCGCCCCTTTACTTTGCTTTTGGATGACCCAGGAAGTAGGAGGAGTCACGTATTGGCAATATGACAAGTGAATCGCCCACCATGAGCTTCATAAGCAGAAACTATGTTATTACAGTGGTCCAGAATGGACAAACTAAAGAACTTTGAGTTCCAATGAGACATGAAGGCTCCTATAGGTTCCCCCATGTGCTTGTAAGGGAAAGGTCAGGGAGATACTCACTCGCAACACGCACCTTCACCATAAGATGTCACTCAATCCCACACACGCCCTCATTTCTTTCTGTTTCCCGCTTTATTCCGCCTCGTCATTTTGAAGGTAAACAAAGTGGGAGACGTCGTAGTTCCTTCATTAGGCCGCGTCACGCCTCTGATTGCAGAAAGCCAACACCCGGTCTCACATCGCACAGTGTGGCGGCGTTAAGCTGCTTCTGTCTGGTTCAGTGTAAACAGGCAAAGCACCTCCTAATCTTCTAAATGGCAATATAGTGGGATGCTTGTTTGAAAAGGAAGATTCTGTATAACTCAAACACGCTCTGAAGGAAAGTCTTGCTTTAGGGTTTGTGTCGAAGTGATAATGCGCTTTAGGATTTAAACTTTGAAAGAGCGACAGAACATGAACAGTGCTTGTGATCCGTAATAGGGTTTTAATTACAAGTGAGTGCTTTGGATTGTGATGAGTGATTGGAGATTTATTCTCCCTGTCATTCCACTCATTCTGCATTCTGTATGATTTTACATCATCGGGTTGACTCTGATTACTTTCTTAATAAAACACCTTCAGTAATGAGCTTTGTGGCCTTAATGATATCCTGTTCACCCGTAATGAGACGGCTCACCTTAATGACCCGCAGACGACAGCAGATTAACACGCGTTGCTATGGAAAAACAATCGCACAAACAGGAACGTGCTCGGTGAGCCGACAAAGACGAAACCCAGAGGCGAAGGGAGGGATCGCCTGGAAAACACAGATTTAGATTTTGTACAACAGCACCCATTCATTAGGGCCTCAACTCTGAACCCCCTGTTGGCCATGTAATTAACGTAAGAATTAAGTCTTGAGTTATTTTCATAAATCTATTACGGAAACACTAGATCTTCAGATACACGTGCCAAGAGATTGGCTCGGGGGGAGGATATGGAGGAGTACAAAAGCAATTAGGCAGAATCAGGATCACAAAAGCGAAGTTGCTATAGTTGGACAATAACATTAATCAAAGGGCCAAATGGCCCCTACTGCGAAACAAAGAATGAGAGAGAGCGAGAGAGATAAAGAGAGCGAGAGAGAGAGACATTTTTGAAGCCGATTTTTCATCCGACTGTTCGGCGTCATGTCTCGCCAGCTCTGTGACCCCACGGCTACGGCCGTTAGATAGAATCTTAATTTCTGAGATAAAATGAGGATTCAAAGGAAGAGAGGAAGAAAAGCAGACCATGAATCACTGTTAAATCTGCTGTAGTTTTGCTTTGAGGGGGAAGGAGAAGATTTCAATTAATGGATGAATTAAGGAGAAGGAGAAGAGGAAGCAGTGAACATTTAAAAAAAAAAAAATAAAAAGCAGGGGTGATATAAATGGGGTTGATCGCTGGATATATGGTTACAACTGACCCCTCCCTCTTATCCACACCTCACCTTCGGCCTATCCCATTTCTCATCCCACCTCTCTCCCCCTCCATGGCTCCATTTAGCTCCGCTTTCATTCCACACTTTCATTCTTTATGTAAATGCAAACCTTCTTCCCTCGTTCTGCCCTGTCCATGCATTCCCACAGGGGTGTCAAACATACGGCCCGAGATAATTACGCAAAGTGTAAACATTACAGAAAAGATGTAGAGGTGTTGGTGTATTGACCTGCATTTACTGTGGCAGGACTCCAGGGGGAGCCTGTGCCACTAGTTCATGAAGCACTAGCATCTTGCATTAAAACACGGGTAAACATTTGGAGTTGTCGTTGTCTATAGGTCAGTGTGCTTCAATCATTCTGGTCCGGCCCATTTGAGATCAAATTGGACTGTATGTGAGTTTGAGTTATTGCCATCTCCTCCTCTCCTCCACCTTCCTCCATCCTCTGCTTCCTCCTCGCTCTCGAGCATCTGGACAGTGCCATGGCATTGTCACATCCATTCTTCCACTTTTCTGCCTCCACTGTTCTCCCATTTCCATGCCGCCTGCTGGGCAGACACACTCTGCGCCTTTATCTCTGTCCGTGGGAGAGGAGGCGGCCCGGTGCCAGCGACTAATGGACTTTTGGAGAACACAGACAGCCATGCATCACGGACGGGAGAACTTGGGAGACAGCGAGGAAGGATTTGGAGAGATGCTGCGGGCGGAGAGTGGCTTTACAAAGGGAACGAGTGGTGGCAGAGGAAAATTCGCAGTCAGGTGTTTACCTTCAAAGCAGCGCCAGGGGAAAAGAAAGCACAGGAGAGCAGCGCCGGTTCCTCTGGGAGCCACAATCAATAATGAGATCTGTGATCCATTCTCACCTGTTTAGAGACGTGACACTGCAAAGCATCTCCAAACGTTTACCCATGTAACAGCGTCGGCC
>JAFBJT010110802.1:17886-19139 GCA_016785325.1 Chascanopsetta lugubris | reverse complement strand
ACACGTCATCCTGCTCTGATTCTTGATTGTGTTGTTATATAACAACAAACACATGAACCTCAATGTACTTTAACACCCATCTGTGACCCTCACCTGTGTGTGTGTGTGTGTGTGTGTGTGTGTGTGTGAGAGAGACAGAAAGACGGATAGAGGTTATTGCCGGTGCAGCAAAGACACGTTATCCTGCTTTGATTTTTGATTGTGTTGTTACATAACAAACGCATGAACCTCAATGTACTTTTACACCCAACAGCATATGCTACCCTCACCTGTGCATGTCTGTGTGTGTGTGTGTGTGTGTGTGTGTGTGCGCGTGTGTGTGTGTGCGCACATGTGCGGAAAATCATTTTATGCATGTTTCCATCATTATGCAAAGCGAATGTTCTTCACAAGTGGCATGATCAGTGGTTTGGCACCGCTGTGACACGGCAGCACAGCACGCCGCCATGCGAAATTGATCGGCGCTGAATGATTGATAAGGGGGGAAAAAAGAAATTAAAGCGAGAGATGAGAGGAAGACAATGAGGAGGGGGAGTGAGTGAAAGGGTTCGCAAGATTTCAAAGGTGAAGCGAGAGAAGGAAGAGCAAGGATGAATGAAGGTTGCGTACGACAGCGTGAAGTCGGGGAGTGCCAGAGATTTGCAGAAGGACGCAACGAAGACGAAAAGGAGATTTATGCCTGGTGGAAAAGACGGGGAGGAAAAAAAAAAGGGGGGCGTGTTTTTAAGTGAGAATGCGATGAAAGAAAGTTGGACGCGCAAAAACAAAAAGAACAAAGCGGAGGAGCGGGAGCTGGGAGGGATGGATCGAGCGATTTTGTCAGACGATAAGATGTGGAGGACGGGATTCGCAGGAGCCCCAATTTCACAGTGGGGAGAGAGAGAGAGAGAGAGAGAGAGAGAGAGAGAGAGAGAGCGAGAGCGAGAGCCGCGGGTGTGTGCAGCTCCGCCATTACAAGAGGCGCTTCACTTGATTGCGCGTTAGCCCTATTGTGGTGGGAGCCCAGCGCATGTTTTATTCAGCAGTTTGGCTCGGCGCTCGGCTGCAGCGTGGACGGACATTTGTTTGTCCCGCAGCCCGCTCTGCGCTCGGGGTCGCGCCTCCTCGCCGCTAATGGAAGCAGCTGCATTAGTGGGGAGTGTCGGCGGCCCCTCGGCCTCCTCGGCGGCCCACGTCTTCGTCATGCGCCCCGAGCCTCCGCTTTCGCAGACGACATGTCCGGACTTTGCTCGGTCCGTCGCCCCGCCACGCAA
>JAFBJT010110802.1:2886-12886 GCA_016785325.1 Chascanopsetta lugubris | reverse complement strand
TTTTTTTTTATGACTCGCGTCCACTTCCGCGTGTTGACATTGATTAAAGAAAATGGGGATTTATGGCTCTTTGCCGGCTGCTAGTGTGTGTATTACTTTTATAGATCTGCTTTTATAGATCTGCTGCTCCCCGTTTGTGTGTTTTTCCTCTCGGAAACAAACGCGTCAAACAGGCGCAGGTGTCGCAGCTCGACGCACGAGAGGAAGCAAGAGGTCGCGGGCAGGAATCCGCTCTCGGTGAAAGTTTGGAAAAGGAGTTTTGTCTTTGTACGTAGAGCGTAGAGCTGTCGAGGAAGGAGAAACCCCATTCCTTTGATCATCAGACACAGCATTAAAGGTACAGTGTGTAAAAAATCGTACACACTGTCCCTTTTTCAAGCAGAAAAAAACAGAAATGCGGTGGTTAATGATTTTCATTGTGTATTTCGTAGTGGACTGACATGAGTGGTCGAGTCCTCTACTCTCGACACAAGCGGCGACGCTGCTAGCGCTGCTGAACCAGGCATCAGAACTGCAGGCAGTGTGGCCCGGGCTTGCTGTTACCATGGAAACGTGCACCACAACAGCGATGATCATTTCATATGATTGGCTCTCTCTGTGTGATATTCTGTTACCGTAGAGAAAGCCTGATTTGACAGGCTTGCGTTTCAGAGGGTTGAAAATCGCCACAACAGGGTCAAATAATAATACAGACGTAGCAGTTGGGAGACTCTGAAAAGAAGGAATAACAATAGTTTACGAGACATAAACTTTGTCTTCAAATGTTTTCTTCTTTTTTCATGTCCCAGTATTTGTTGTTCTCGGTCAAATGCTTAAAGATTGATTTCATAACCTGTCTTACCGAAGTCTCATTTTTGATCTGTGTATCTAAATGTACCCGTATTCTCTCTCTCTCTCTCTCTCTCTCTCCATCTCCCTCTCTCTCTCTCCCTCCCTCCCTCCCTCCCTCTCTCCTGCCACAGCCCTGTCAGTGTTGAGGTCAAGCGAGGAGCAGGCCCCTGTCCCACAGAATAAGTCCATGGGTGACATCGAGGAGCTGGCTGCCAGCTACGAACGCAAACTCATCGAGGTCAGTGGCGTCTCTCCCTCTCTCCCTCGCTGTGTGTGTTGGTCGTCCTGCCCGATGTCGCGTTGCGCGTGCTGCGTCTTTAAAGCTCCGCCCACAACGCAGCGAGGAACAGTCCGGCTTTGTTGTTGAGCTTTTGAAGAGACGTTCAATCTGAAAACATATGGTACTTCTGTCGGCTGTCTTCTGGGGGTATGCCGCCCCATATATAGTAACAAATGACTAGTTTCGATTAAAGGTGCAGTGTGTAGGATTTCAGTCATTTTGTCTCTTAAACAACGTCATGCAAAACGATTGCATGTTGAAAAGTTCATCATGACATAAATGCATTTTTGTTGCCATTCTTTGGGGCGCTGCCATGTTTTTACAGTAGCCCAGAGTGGACATGCTAAACATCGTTTGAGTTTTTAATGACAACTGAAATGCTCGGAAGGGTGAGGGCGAGATGATGGATGCAACTTCACCAATAGATGTCACCAAATCTTACACACTGCACCTTTAACACTTAAACGTATGCTGTGATAAGAACTACCTATTATTAGTTTGGTCCATATACCTCTATTATGGTGGAGCTACACTGCAGCTGGACACTAGGGGGTGATAAATACCCTTTTGCTTCATTTATGGGCTCCTAATAAACCATATGTGTTCATGTACACTTCATGAAATGAATGAAAACGTTTGAATGAGCTTCCTAAATTTAAGATTTACTTTGGTATTTTGGACCGAAGGAGGCTAGCTCCTCCCGGCTAGCTCCTCCCGGCTAGCTCCTCCCCCTGATTCCAGTCTTTATGCCAAGCTACACTATCTGACCGTGTGCTGTGGTATTGGTCCTCTCCCCTCATTGGTCCTTTCAACGAGTTGCTCAAAAACACTCAGTGTGAGAGAAACGTAGAAACATTTCTACTCCCCATAATTCAAAACCTCAGCCACTTTGATCCCTCTCTTTCAAATGAAGTTTGAAGTAGATAAACAACTTTCCATCTGTGCGTGACTTGTCTGTATCATCTGTCAGTGGCACACAATAGGGCAGCACATGACGTTTCTGATTAAGTCCGACATCCTGCCACGCAATATTCAAACTAAGTCCGAATTAAGTCCGGTAAAGTTTAATTGACGCTGGAACTTTTCCCCACACATGCACCATCAACAAATCAAAGTTGAAGATAGAATAACCTGTTATTTGCTCTGTGAAATCCTCCCCCGAGCCACTTTGTCTAAACAAAGCGGAGAAATGTACTTTCCTCTCGCACCGATCGAAGCTCTTGTTCCATTATTCCCCGAGCAGGCTCCTCTCACATACATTGATTGCAGTACACGGTGAAGCTCTAATAATTGGACATTAGGGCCTATTGTTGCCAGCTGTGTGAGCGACGACGCAAGCTGCGTTCAGCTTCCTGTTTGACTGACCAATGAGGCGACGGCACCTCCATCGACCCAGGCGGAGGAAAACAGGCACCTCCTGTGTATTCTAAGCTACCGTGAGGTGTGTGTGTGTGTGATGGGGGGTGGAGGGGTGTTGGTGTTGGGGGGGTGGGGGTGGGGGTCTGTGGGGGGCTGCACATGAATGATTCAAGCACAGTTTTATATTTCTTTCATAGGAAATAATTCGGACTGTGTTCGGCCAAACCATGCTTTCACTTATTTATGCGCGTGTGTGTGCCATGCAATTTTAATGGTGTTTATTTATTTATTTGTTCATTTGCTCGGCTGTCAGTCTCCGTCGGCCGAGAACCTGGAGGATGTCAGTGCCACGGGAGCCTGCTACAGGCTCTGTGCTGGTTCCAGGTCAGTCAGTCAGTCAGTCAGTCAGTCAGTCAGTCAGTCAGTCAGTCAGCCGGTGGGGCTGTGATGGCTTTGTTTAAATCAGTCTGGCGAAACACAGACACGGGTGTTTCCCTTTTGTCCGTGATATAAGAGAAGTCAGCCGGCTGGCAGGAGTATTGTGAAAGGGGAGACGGAGGCCATTGGAACGTGCGGCAAATGGAAGACGAGTGATGTTGTTATTGTTGTTCACTAATGGTGGATTAAGGATTTCTCTGAACTGAGGGCCCCTGAAGAACCACACTTTTCTACCGAGGGGCCACCAACTTCCTTGTTTGCCGTGGGCTTCGATCCAAAGCCACATGTGCTCTGCTAATCGCCCCATTGTATCTCACTCGCAGTTACATTAGACATCTCTGACTTGGTGTTTGTGTTGAGGGCTTCACAGTGAGTCAATCAGTCCTCGCAAGTCTCCGCCTCCCATTGCCATTGGTCTAGAGTTCGGGACCAGTGTTGGACGAGTCTTTACAGTATTTGCACTGCTGAATGCAGCGTGGTTACTCAAGCGCTTGCGCTAACATGTGCAGAGGCCCCTCTGTTGCCATGTTAACATCACAGCCCATAATGTTTTTACCATCAGTGCAGATCTCAGAGTTTCAGCCGTAGTTTTGGCATCAATGCCGTTCACCCTCCACCCATCACCACACCACCACCACCACCACCACCACCACCACCACCACACCTATTTTTTAGTAAATACTAAGTGCCATTAGTTCGCTGGGAAGACGATGCCATGGCCATTGGTCCCATCGCCTCAGCTCCTCGCTCTGGCCCTGTTTACTGTTGTTCACACAGCCGTTAGCAATATTTACAGGGACAATGGAAAAGGTGCATGGCTCTGTTATAATCGTGTGCCGGTGTGTGTTCATTCCCTTCATCCCTAAGTGACGATGCGGAGACTGTACCATGCACACGAGTGGCCGTCGACACTTCTGACTCGGCCGTCTCGCGCCAGCGGCTGAGAGACAATCTGACCCAACGGTTTATTGATTTTGGAAAATGTCACATTCAAGGCCTTGTTGGATACATAGCGGCCCGGCAAACACAAATAGATATCGGCTGGGGGCTCGGCCCTCATTAACCTGGGAAATTTGCCGCCGTTCGCGACCCACATCCGTTTTAATTTAGCGATGCTAATGTGTCGTATCGACTTTGACTTTGTTTATGTTTGAGCCCGGTCTCCAGCGGGCGGGTGCTCTTTTTCCTACCGCGCCCTCATCCGTTCACCTGTCCTGCCTGCCGGGCGCCGCTCCGCACGGGTCAATGAGAAGTATCAGGATAAATGAGTTGAACGGAAGCCATTCAAGGTGACCGGACGGTCGTTTCCCATGGGCCTCTGAGCTGAGTTGCAGTGATGGGGTTGAAAATGACCTCGCGCGTGGTCAGAGCTCTGCAGGTGGCCACTTCATTTCCGTGCAGCCAAAGGTAATTTCACTGAATGTGGCTTTCCACTCAAACTACTGATTACAGCATTCAAGCCATCAAGTGCCATGTTGTTGGTTCTGATGAGGCATTGAATTTCACAATGGTAATTATTTTTTTGAGTTCTGATTCAGTATTTGGTTTTTACCTCGATTTGAACCTACAGTTTGAATAGTAGTTTTATTCATACTTTAATATGCAGTTTAGAATGTATGGTACTTTATTTGGTTTGATTACCTTTTTTCGTAGTTTGATTCCTAGTATTGATTGTTTGTTTCCAACAAACCCAAAAGTAGGCCATGGATCCATGTTCAGTGGGTCGTGGGCCTTTGGGGAAACTAAAGTTACAAAAAAAAATTCCTGTGCTTTTATTTTGAAGGGGATTTTTTTTATGCATCGGAGTGCATTCACACTCCCTAACAGGGCGCGGCAAAGATGCCCTGAAATGCTAATAGACACCCTCAATTTCACAGATAGAAGTAAACCTACAAAGTTTGTTAACATATACTATTTGACCGCGGCGAAACATAAGTACGACACAGACGACACGAGATATGTATTTTCTAATAAAGAAACTCCAGTGCACCATCAAACTCCACCATCTTTTCATCAAAGTAAGAGTCGCGGATCGGCAGTAAGGGGGTGATAGTGGGTCACAGAAAGACGCACATGTGCCATTCAATTCAGAAAGGTTGAAATGATTTTATCTCCTTAAAAATCACCTCTTATTTAAGCTCTTTCTACTTTTGAGCTGATACGTAACCAAACCGACTGAGATCATGAACTAATACTTGGCAGTAACTTGTGTAGGAAGCATTTATTTTTACTCTTTGATGATTCCAGGATCTTCCTCTGCCGCCCGCTTCCTCACTCCCTCATTTCGTATTCTCCCCCTCACGCTCTCAGGCACGACAGAGACCAGCTGGTATTTGAGCTTATGCGTTTGAAATGTATTGTGTAAATTCCTGTATCGATCCACGCGGGGGCTTCATCTACGTAAAGGGAATGAGTGACAGACGGGGGGGATGCGGGGAGGGAAATAAAGTGAGGGTGCAGGGAGGAAGTGACGTCACAACAACTCCAGGGGATCCGCACGTAAGCGCTTTCATTTCCATCATTCTTGTGCGTTTGCTCGCTATTGTGCGTGCATAATCAAAACAAATGACATAATGGGGTTCGACTTGACCGCAGAGGATTGTGAGAAGCAGCGAAGCGGCGTGACATTGATCGTTGAGGCCTCAGATGATGATGATGATGATGAGGGGAGGGTGGGCAGGTAGTGATGTAACACCTCCTCTTATCGGTGCCGGCAGGCTCCCACTGTCAAGCCGGAGGTTCAGCCTCCCCCACTCACTCAGTCACTGTGAGCCATTAATTACATTCTTTTAATTGATCCTGACACCGAAGAGATTGTTGTGGCATTTTGAGAGACGAGTTCAGGCGCCGCGTCGAGCCATTTGTTTGAGTTTTCGTAATAAACGATTTCAGGATGTTGTGATAAGACGTGTGTCAGTATCTGTCACATATGAATCTGGGGAGTAACGTCACTGTCCAAACTTAGTCTGTCAATAAAACCTGCGATCAAAATGAGTTTGAAGACGAGAGACAGACGACGTGATATCAGATGGTCTTTCGTTGGCCACCGGAAACGGCGTTTCCTCTGTTGTGCTGTTGAGTTGCTGAATGATCATTTGATTTTGTTTGAATTCTACAGCTACTACTTATTTTTCCGGAGACCTCCAAAATAAGAGACCCAGTTTCTAAGCAGGCTGAGCAACTGTCGCTAACGGCCACTGTGTTCCTGTCAATCAAACCCGATACTTTTAAATTAAAACATGGACACATGAATACATGGGTAAGAATTAAGAAATACATTAATACATATCGATAAACTAATACATGTAGGAATGCAGAACTAAACGAAGAAATAAACGTAGTGACACCTAAATCCATAAACATGATTTTAGGGATAGATGTTGAAATACATGAAAAAAAGGAAGGAAGAAAACAAATTTCTTAATGAATAAATCAATTCATTCCTACATACTGAAAGAACAACAAATGATCAAACAAATGAACACTGAAATAAACAAATATATGAACAATGAATAAAACAAAACATTCAGAAAGAAGTGAACAAAAACACCTACAAATCTACACATGCAAACATTGAAATCCATGAATATTTAAATGTAGATTTTCTGATGTATTGAATTGTTTATTTACACACATGGATTTCTGATTTGTCGTGTGTATTTATTTGGAGCGAACGCTCAAGTAACGTCTTCAGTGACCGTCACGTAACACGATGTAACAGTCTGTTATTGATCGGCATCATCACAACTGTATAAATCCTCTAAACGTCTCCGTGAGTCACGTGAGAATCACATTCAAGACTCTTAACGCGACACAAGCGGCCGTCAGTCATATCAGTTGTCGCCGCTCTCCTCTGTGAGACCACGTCTTCTCACTGCGCTTTCTCCAATCAATCAGTCAGGTTCCCATGATGCCACTCTTCCTCTGGTGGAGGCGTGGTTACATCGTCCTCCACCGTAAACAACTCTGCCGCTGGCGGCCGGGATCATCCCGACCCAAATTCTCCGGCGGGGTGGAACAAACAAACTCCGTCTGCGTCAGAAGTCTGCTGACGTTTACAGTTATGGCACGTATTACTGGCGCCGTCTTGTTTTTCCCTCTGCCCTATGATCAATCTTTTTTTATTTTTTTTATTTTATATATTTCTTTCAATCCTGCAGTGCGCTATTGATAAGAATACGAAAAGGAGGATAAAGAGACGAGATACGGGTTGAAACGTCTCGTGGGATCGGGGATTCTCCCTTTGATCCGCCAGCTCATTAATTAACCATAAACAACATCAACAACAAGAACAACAATTACCAGCCACCAACTCAGAGGAAAGACGCTGGAGTGTGGCGCTGTGCGTGCGCGACGCTCGCTGCCTTGCGCGACGCACGCGAACGCGCCCCTCCAGAAGGCGGCGCGCTGCATAATGCATCGTCCTCTTCTCACAGCAATGCAGGTGAGGCTCCTTTGAAGTGCGGCTGAAACCAAAGCCTGTTCAAAATCGGTTTGACTCCCGATCCGATTTTACTCGCCCCCGTGTGAGAGAAGGGTGAGCCGGCCCCTCTTTAAGAAGAAGCCCCCCCGTGTCAATGACTCTTGTGACGCTTTTCGTCGCTATTTGTTCGCTTTCAATTCCTGTCGGAATGAATCATTAAACCGCCATGAACTTTTAATGTCGCTGCTCTGCAGAAGCGCGCACATGTGCATGTGTGTTGTAAATCACACAGCTCATTGAGCCCAATGCTGGGAAACCGTGGCGGCCATGACTCTCACTTTCTTACCGCGCTTAAAGGTATAGTATGCGGAACACAAAAACAATGGATCCCGCACAACCACCTTTTGCTCAAATGTGTGTTAATCTGCAGATTATGCTGCTCTCTGCCTGTGTATTCTCCTTTTCGTATGGTATCGCCTGGGATGTCTCCTCTGAGAATGATACACGTAAAAAGTAATCGTGGAGCCCTGTTCCCATTTAGGATATTGTTATATCGACCTTGTTCGTCTTTTCTAGTTTAGTCGCAGGCGAAACAACAAAGTTAAGATGTTTCACCTTTCATCCAAGAGGCTTCAGCAGTTTTCAGACTCATTCCCTCCAGTTGCCTGGAAACACCTTTGATTTACGCGACCTGAAACCAACACAGACGTCTCTTCAAAACTACAATTTCAAACGTAACTACGAGATCACGTAGATCACGAGATCTGTCCCTCCCTGTTCTCTCCCACCCGTCCCTTTACACCACCAACCAAGACCTCTGTCGCCCCCTAATGCCAACGACTCTCACTTCGCCTTCAGTCTCCCTCGTGCGACGATAATCCACAACTGTCATTTAATCTCCCCGTCTCCTCTCTGCTCCCGCCAGAGTACGTTCAAACGTGGGCCCCCTGACAGCGAGAGTAACTTTTCCAACTTCGTCTTAATCTGCCCAAACCCAGTCGGCACGCGTGGAGTGGGAGAACATGCGCTACGAGCGGCTTTGACTCCCCCCCCGCCGCCGCCCCCCCCCGCCGCCGCCCCCCCCCGAATGTTCGTCTGCACTGCGATGAAAAGCGAGCGGAATGGAAGCCGACAGACTTTGCACTTTAGCGCCGCCGTAGCCGCACAAAGTCGTAACGCCGCGTAACCCAGACGTGAGCCGCGCGTGCGTTCGCGTCGGTGACAAAGAGCCGCGCACCGTTTCGCCGTCTTGCATCCCTCCATCTGCTGCTCCTTCACTACTTACCTCCTCTCTCTCTCTCTCTCTCTCTCTCTCTCTCTCTCTCTCTCTCTCTCTCTCTCTCTTTTCCTCCCCTCCTCGGCTCCGAGTGGACAGCACAGCTTGCGATGTCTATATCTGTCTGTTCTCACACTCGTTCGCTGCCTGTTTTCCCCCTCTGTCTTTCAGCCGTGTCTCTTCCTGTTTAGTAGCAGCTGTGACGAAGTGAGTCAGAGGCGGCGGCTGCATTTAGATTCACGCCATCGGACGCGCAGACATAGACTCTGGTCCGGGTCTTGGTCCCAGTTTGCGATGTTCCCATGAGCCCGCGAACCCGGCTCGTTCTTCAAAAGAGGATGAGAGAACGTCTCTCTCCGGTCACGCCCGCCCTGCCCACTTTGAAATGAGAACCAAGAAGTCTCTTTGCTGTCGGTTTTTTTATGGCACATCGCAGCACACGCAAAGACGTTTGGCTGAACGTTTCATTTCAGATACGTTTCATGTCGAATGGGAACCGAGAAAAAGTGGCGAGGATTTTAAATGTGGACGCGCAGCCTGAAATATTTTCACAGAAGAATCCGTTTGGACTTAGAAGTGCAGTGTGTAAGGTTTCCTTCAATTTTCCGTCTCCGCTATCTGTTGAAAAAGGATTACAGAACTATTATATTCTGAGATCTTTGTGAATGTATAATCACCCCACTGAATGAATTGCCCTAAAATGCCCTTGAATGTATAGGGTGGGTCCTCCCAATGGGGGCCGCCATGTTTTCACACTAGCCCAGAGTGGACATGATCAACATGTTTTGATCTTTAAAGACAACTCCTGCATTCTAAAAGTCACTGTGAAGTGATGGATACAACGTGCAACTTCACCAACAGATGTCACCAAATCTCGCACACTGCACCTTTAACTCAGGAAAACATGAAAGAGCTCATTCCGGTTGAATGTTTTACAGCAATCTGTGCATTTAGCTAATAAAGTCATGGAAGGGATGGAGATCATTTCACCTAATCCTACACACTGGACCTTTAATCTTAAACAGCTCCACTTTAGCATCTGCAGTCCTCGTTTTCACTCTCTGTTGCCTTTTCACGAGAGGAGAGGCTCCAGCTCATCCAGAGCTGCCTTAGCCTCTTTATTTAGTCCAGCTCAGCTCAGCTCAGCTCAGCTCAGATCAGATCAGATCGTAGACGGGAGGATGAGGATGAGGAAGAGGAGAGAAGCACAACTCCTTTCTGGGGAGAGCAGACGATGACAAAGCGTTGTACGAAGGAGGAGACTGTGTGTATGTGCCTCTGAGGCGTGTGTGTGCAGAGAGAGAGAGAGAGTGTGTGTGTGTGTGTGTGTGTGTGTGTGTGTGTGTGTGTGTGTGTGTGTGTGTGTGTGTGTGTGTGTGTGTGTGTGTGTGTG